>JAVQJF010110986.1:0-19240 GCA_036023855.1 Gadopsis marmoratus | reverse complement strand
GTGTGTGTGTGTGTGTGTGTGTGTGTGTGTGTGTGTGTGTGTGTGTGTGTGTGTGTGTGTGTGTGTGTGTGTGTGTGTGTGTCTGGTTGAGATGAGGCCTTTATCTCCGGCCGTTCAGACATGGGAGATCACTGGATGGAGGGCTGAGACAACATCGCTTCAGGGGTGGACAGGCAGGCGTGTGTTTAATGTATATATGAACGTGTGTATGCACAGTATATCTTAATTTTTCTTGCAGCATGAACTGTGCTTGTTAGAGCTGTTAGAGTTTTGTGTGTGTGTTTGTGTGTGCGTGACTGCACAACCCATGCTCCTAGAAATGATGTTTAATTACCTGTTTTGCCATTAACCTGTTTTATTAATTTGTTTTGCCAATTGCGTTTTTACACTGAATGAAATGCTATGTGTCTGTACTGCACAAAAGTTGTAGGGATGTAGTGGGTATATAACGAGCAGGACATAAGGCCTTTTCACAGCAGTTATTTAGATTTTAGGTAAAATCGCAGCTGACACGAGTAACATTAACGATGGCTGCATTCAGGTGAGCGAGTTTCAGGGCTCTGGTATTGTGCATGCTCACTCGCTTACATGAGTCATTACATGTCTTAAAAGGATCTCTTCGGGGGCTCCAATGATTTTTGTTAAATGTTGTTCAAGTAAACTCATCCTGCTTGCAAGTCAGCATCAATTTATAACCTTACTCAAGTGCCTAAACATAGGCATAGAAGCGTTGCCGTCATGCTTTGGTCGCTACGAGTGGATATTGTGAAAAAAACAAATTAAATGCGATGCCGGTGATCATTTTGCGGATACGTTCAGAATTGCAACTTACCGGATGCGTACAATAAAAACATTTCCTCGTTATGGTGATAACAAAACTAAAAGTCTACTGCCGCCTCTGAGCTGAGAGCAGGATGAAAGAGAACACACAGTAGGACAGTACAACCCTCCACTGCCGCAGTATATTTTCAGATAATTATTCATTAGTATATTTAATATAATATATAATGTCAGAACAAGTAAATGATGAGCTGTAGACAGAGCTGTGGATTAAGTTACAATGCAGTGTTTTAAATGTATAATTTGCACTGAGGATGCTGTCATGAATCTCATTGTTTAAATGCAAACAGACTGAGAGTGATGTGAGGAGACAAGAGTTTGAGGAGCATGTGGCCCAGAAGTCTGTCCCTTTAAGCCTTGTGAGATATCATACTGGGACCAGTTCCAATTGCCAGTTCCACATCTTTTCTCTTTGGTTTCTAATTAGTGGTTAACAGATGATGCATCCCGGAGACAGAAGGCAGGAAGCACGTCGTGGTGTACAGCAAAGCCTCTGGTGACTGATATCAACCTTTTATGCCACCCAGTTCTTGTGATTTTGGGATTTTTCAGATGAGTGATTTCCTTTTTCCTGATCTCAGTTAAACTCTTAATAACCCCCTTTTCACGGCATGCAGCCAAGAGATTAGATCTGACAGGGCAGGCGTGGGCTAGTACTGAGACTACAGATCTGCAGGCTAAGAAATGTTCCAAAGCCTGGTGCAGCCTGTTGGGCGGAGAGTTCCTCGCTGCATGATGATACCAGGAGCATGATTGCGAGAAATTCCACTCTCCCTATTGACCAACCCACCTGCCATACCGAGCTCTAATCCAACCTTTACTCTCCTCTCATGCGGTTATAGGTGGAGGTCTTACGGAACAAGGTAACAGTTCCGTCTTTCTCGCTGCCAGATGTTGGTGGAGTTCTCACCTGCTGACCTATCCCACCTTCCACTCTGACAGAGCACCCTGGAGGTGCCTCTGCCTACGTCAACGTTAGGTGTGAGCTGTCGGTTTGAGCTGTGGCAGCATATGAATCATATTCCATACGAAGCTAAAGATGTGTTCTCACAGCTCGAGGTACAGGCAGGTGAACTCAGCTTGCCATATTGCTTAGGGGAAGCTTATTAGACTCTGAGCAGAAAACACATTATCCACAGTGGACCAAGGCCACTGAGAGGGATTATGAAAGCCTTTAATTCCACTGGTGTGAATAGGAAGGGGCAGGGTGGAAATAAGGAAAAGTGCTTCAGGAGAGGAGCTGCGCCCTCAGGGTGATTGTTGCAAGTAGATTCAGGCGGAGGTTCATAAGGCCTGCAAATGAATAGATTTGAAAAGCATTGTTAAATTAAAACAAGTGACATGACGGCCATGCTCAATATGTCCTCTGACGCTGGTAAATGATATTTAAAAAAACTCTTATTGATTTAGTTCATGCTACAGTACATCCACAATAGATCTGTCATTAAGTCAGAGACACAAAAATATTTGAAACTCAAAAAAAACACACAGGTCACTTCACATGGGGGCAGTTACAAGGTAATATTCAGTTATCTTTTGCAGAATTCCTCAAAGAAAACAGGCAAATAAAAAAACACTAGACATTTTAACTATAAACACAAAAGACAAAAGAATTGTTGGCTGTATAGCAAAGCAGAATTTCAAACATTTTTCCCCTCACCATACACCTGTTATTTATTTACACTGTTAATATTATGTATTATTGTTGCCCTCGTCAACAGGGTGAATCACTGTCATTTCCCTTTCTGTCAAGTCTTATTGTGAACCTCATATATTGAAAATATCAATCTTTTGTAAATGTGGAACAGAACCGGCTTCACCCAAAGCAACAATGCGTACATACTACCCCCTCGAGGTCAAACGTTGTAACTGCAGTCAGACTGAACTATAGATAGATAGATAGATAGATAGATAGATAGATAGATAGATAGATAGCAATCGTGGCCGGTCAGCTCACAGTAGAGAAAAGTAAAGAAAACTATTATTAACCCAAGGAATGAAATGTTGTCTTCCTGAGAAACTTAATACAGATTTTTCCCAATCAGACATTGTTGACTTGTCACAGAAAGTAAAGCACAGAAATCACCAACGACATTATCAATGGTTCCATTCCATGTAAGTGGTCCAGTATATAAATATCTGCTTTGAAAAATATTCACTTGTACCTATTCCTTACTGTCTAAATTTAGGGTATCTTACTCTTAACATACTATATAAGTCTACACTGCCTGAGAGTTAGCCACAAAATGCTAAAATAAAATCTCCTCACAAGTTTGACTGACAGAGCTTGTGCTTGAATTGAGTGTAACTACGGACATAATTGTACAAACATTACCTGAGGATCATATTTTTTGCAATCTCTGTGCTGAGAGGCACATCTTAGAGCATGTGTATCACTTGTTCGTGTAACCTGTAGATGTGAAGAGCTCTCAGGTACCGCATCAAATTAAATTCGTCCCTCGCTTGATATGTGAGCTCATTTAAGCCCCTCAGCTTTGTATTCTAAGAAATGCTCCATCACAGCACAATACACCAGACATGATCCTCAGTCACCTTTGTTACTTTTCACCTGAAACTTCCTGTGATGCAAGTTTCCATGTCAGGCACTCATAAACACAGAGGGACACTCTCGTCGTTCCGAAATGCAAACACAAAACATATGCTGGCGGCATATGAATGAAATAAAGAGACGGAGAGAATAAAAAGCAGGTGAGATTTTAGGCAGGCCCACTGGCCAAGTGATGACAAAAAGTCCTGGTTGTACTTTACAGAGATAGACACACACATATGAGGTGTCGTCATAAAGAAAACATCACATCACAATATCATTTATCCAGTTTTTAAAATAAAGTGCAGAGTTGTAAAATGATTTCGATTCTTCTGAAGCCAACTCACCTCCACAGCTCGTGCAGTCGTGAATATCTTCCCTTCACGGGCTTCAAAGGAGATTAAATGAGACCTGGGAGATTTCCTCTAAAGAGATAATTAGCCCTCTCCTCTATCTCATGAGCTCCTTACCCAGAGTCACTGTTGTTGCCTCGAAACCAACAAAGGTAAGAAAAAAAAAACTCTGTGACCCTGTTCTAGTTTGGTATATCATCATCCCAATGCTTGTCAAGGTTATTGATGAATAGAAACAGGCGAAGTCCATCATGAGGCATATTTACGCAGGCCTCTTTATGCAGAATCCACCGTTTCCAGGTGAACGGCGGGTTGCAAACAGGAAGGCTGGGTGATGTAACAAAGATGAGACTGAAGTGAAAACGCTGCACACTGACAGAACACATGAGGCTCTTTGTAGAATACAGCGTCACGCCTTGCTGGGAAACATACAGTGAGACATACTGTAAGTAGCACCTCTAAGATGTATCATTGGACTGTGTGTAATCAGACTACTTACAGTAAACAGAGTAATGCGTTTTATTTAAGTGAAATGATATTTCAGCTTCAAGCACCGAAGATACATTGTATTAATATACAACAGCCAGGAAGTGTACCTATATTGTTTTCTCTAGAAGTCGGTAGCACATTGGTTTTAATATCCATAAAACGTATAATTAAAAGGTATAATTCAGGGGTTTTGCTCAATCATTGACACTTGAATTTTTGCAGAAATCATAATTGCAGTGTCTTAGTGGGGCCACGATAAGTGTACCTGGGTTGAATTACTTCAAAATAGCATGTAACATGAAGAGATTGTACATCTTGGCCTCAGAGAAACAGACAGGTGTTGCAACTTTTCTTTGTGGACGTGTTGTTTGACCTTGATGGTTGTGCAGACAGACACCTTACTCGGGGAGGTCAAAGGTTAAAATGCGTCAGAGGGACCCGGCCACGCGCGCGCGTGTGTGTAGGTGCGGCTCACTTTATAGAAACGTGGATAATGGAAGGCCTGAATGTGGAATAGAGCCCCTCCAGTGAATGACCGGTCTGAATATGGTGACACGGAGAACAGGGACGTCTCCTACTGAAAACTTACATTTAGCTTATTTGTCCACTAGGTGGCGGGACACGCACGTTGGAGCTGTAACTCGCTGTAACACTGACTCAAATCTCCTGTATTGTAACGTGAGGCGCACTTGAGCAGAGTTGCGTCTTATAATAATATGCGCACATCTTTGTGGACGTAACGTCGCGCCGGTTCGCTGCGGTCGGTGTTGACTTGGCTTCTCAGCCGGCGCGTAACGCGTCACTCGTTTGTTGCCTTCCTGGTACATCGCCGGAGAATGTCAGCTGAACGTTCACGATGTTTAAACCAGAAGTGTAAACGCGCAGCGGCCTCGCGGGAGCAACAAAGAGGCCGCACGTTTCGATGTGCGCCACGAGATGTCAAAGTTCACCGGCTCGCCTCTCAAAATGGCGGCTGCACCAACACGGGAGTGGAGCGACGAGCAGCTCAAAAGTGACGATTTGCCCAAAAAAGACCTCATAAAGTTCATCCAGGACAATGCGGCCCACTCGGTATGTCAGCCACCTCGGTGTCTTTGTGCTTTGTAGTTTGAAACCGTGCAGGTCGGAGTGTTGTGAGCCGCAGCGCGCTGCGTGCTTTAGCTAAGAACGTGAGTCAGGCTGTTGTGTTGTAGCATCCAGCTAACGGGGCAGAATGTGCAGCAATGCAGAGGGATGCTTCTGCGAGCGAGAGCCGCCGCGCAATTCAGACGGAAGCCACGGCGTTTTAGCGATTTTAACACGGGTGTTCTTGTACGACCATGGCCAAAAGCCACCGTTGGATTTGTGCGAAAGTGCGCGAGGTGATCGTCCGCTAACTTTCTCCCCCTCTTTTAAATTTCACGTCGTCATTCTCCCTTTCCAGTTCCTCAACGAGCACAAGCTGCTGGGAAACATAAAGAATGTTGCCAAAACGGCAAAGAAAGAGCAGCTGATTATCGCCTACAGTCAGCTCTTTGAGACCAAAGTGAGTGGTGATACGTGAGAGTCGGATCATGCTGCACCTGTGGGGGTTGGTGTGAGTTGCCTGACGAAACCCGGTTGCACATTTGAGCGCGCGCGTGTGTGTGTGTGCCGTTCATGCTGTGTTTGTCACCTGCAGAGGTTTAAAGGCACCGAGCCGGTGGAGGAAGTGACCGAGCACGTCAGGGCTGTGAAAATTGAAGAGAAGCCCAAAGAAGCCAAGACGGAGGTCGTGGATGAGGTGCAGATTTCAAGGGGGGGGGAAGGGGATGATGCTGCTGCTGCTGCTGCTGTTGTTGTTGTTTACAGGGTGTGGGTTTTCCATTTTTGCTTTGCACATGTGTACAAACTGATGTTGAACCGCTCCTGCTGTTCTTAGGGTCCGCCCAAGTACACCAAGTCGGTGCTGAAGAAAGGTGACAAGACTAACTTCCCAAAGAAAGGCGAGACTGTGAGCTGCTGGTACACTGGTACCTTGGAGGATGGAACCGTCTTCGACACCAATATTCCCACGGGTATGACAGGCCTGCTGCACCCTTTCTTTAAGTGATGCACCACCCAAAATTTTGTCTTTTGGGTATCAAGTAGTAACTCTCCTATAGACTCGAATTTTTAAAAAAAATAATATATTGAAACAGCCTTCGTGGGTGTAGATACAGATGAAATCAATATCCTCTCATGACTATTGGGTCTTTGAGTTAATACCATCGCTGTTGTCTCTTTGCAGTAGCGAGAAAGAAAAGGCAAACTAAACCACTGAGCTTCAAAGTTGGATTGGGCCGAGTCATCAGAGGAGTAAGTGATTCCAATGTGTTTTTGTTAGTTGGTTGTTTGTTTTTTTTTGCTGTGTGCATCCAAACGTTTGTCAGATACACTTCTCTCCACCGCACATGATCTCCAGTAATCCTTTACCTTCACAGTGGGATGAGGGACTTCTTACAATGAGCAAG
Source organism: Gadopsis marmoratus (assembly GCA_036023855.1). Lineage (NCBI taxonomy): Eukaryota > Metazoa > Chordata > Actinopteri > Centrarchiformes > Percichthyidae > Gadopsis > Gadopsis marmoratus. Next base: position 12,539 of record JAVQJF010110986.1, on the reverse strand, counting down.
GGTGAAACGGCTCGGTTGGAGATTGAACCCGAGTGGGCCTACGGCAAGAAGGGCCTCCCTGATTCCAAGTATCTTTTCCTGTGCTTGAGTTTGTGCATGTCATGTAAACATGTACGTATTTACGAAGGAATGTGATGCTCGGTTTAATGTAGCTGTAGGGTTTTTGTAATATTCATGCCCTTTAGGGCCAGAGTCTAAGCGTGTCAGTACACTTTCCTGTGCTACCAGCTGTAATGTGATTTGATGTGATTTTTGCATCGACTGCTGTTTCTTCCTTAACTCCAGTTCTACCAGAATTCCACCCAACGCAAAGCTGATTTTTGAGGTCGAGCTGGTGTCTGTGGATTAACAAATGTTCTGGCCAGCATGCACTGTGTCAAGGATTGAGGGCAAAAACACTCAATGGCCTTGCTGTAAAGATAAAGTTACGTTAAAATGGCATTTGGACTGCCTGTTCTGTTTCTACTTTGTCTCATTTAGCATCACGTTTCAAGAAACGATGACCAGTAATTACATTGTTACACGTTTTGGCCAAAATGCGATGGCTTGTCAATACTGTACATATGAGACACCCTGAAACCTTATTCTGTGCATTTTTGTTCTTTTGCATGTAAAATGTAAATGATGATTAAACCTGTTTCAGAGACTAAATGATTAAGAATTGAAATTAATCACTTTTGTTTCCATCAAGTGACCAATACATGTTTGGAGGTCAAATTTGTGCAGCTAAATTATTTGCATGCATGGCGTAGGAAACCTCGGGTACTTGCATCCGTTAGGTTCAACAACAAAGATTTTTTTTTAAAGTTCCTGTATGAAAGACATCTACATTCACGTGTAGCTTATACTCAGTTTTACTGGTAGAAACAAGTCTCATCTGTCATATTTGCAGCAGATGACACTGATTTATATACAAAGGCAAGAAACTGCAGAACATTTAGATGCGTTATCAACTCAAAACACATCGGTCCCACCTGATAAACAAACTGACTAACTTATTTCAAATGGACCATAAATTGTGCTTGAAAGATTATTTTTGTGGGTTAATGGATGTGGAAAATAAGTTTCTTCACACAAACTTTCCAATTCGTTTTTTTGTAAGGATGTCACTTGATATATCAAAACAAACACATGGTCTTTTGTCCAAGCCATTTTTTATTCTGTACAGCAGGATAACATTTAACTTGGTAGAAACTGGGTGGTGATCATGTTTCTCCTTTTGGCCATCGAAGCACTTAGGAGTTGGCGTTGGGTCCCTTCTTCTTTCCGAAGGTGGGCACAACGTTCACAAAGCGCCGGTTGTACTGGATGCGACGCTTGGCACGGCCAGTCTTCTTCTTCTTCTTCTCCTGCTTGTCAACCTGGACAACATAACAGGAAGAGACATGTTATTTATCTATGATCATAATGTCCTATATTTTAATGTATACATCTTATTAATGACTAGGTCATTCAAATCTGAGTCTTTTTCATACTTATAAAAAGCAATTACATTGCAAGTGCTATACATGTGTTCCCATAGGTCAGTAAATGCGAGTTTGTATTGTGCCGAAAACTGCAAAAACTCTTTACCTTGGGTGTCTGTCCCCTCACTTTTCCAGCACGGGCCAGAGAGCCGTGAACCTTGCCTGAGGAGGAGAAAGGACAAGGGAAGTGTTAATTGGGATATTTCCTTGAAAAATTAAAGCTGCAATTGTTCCAACACTGTGATGTACCTGTTCAAAACAGTAACATGGATGCCATCTAATGAAAGCAAATAGCTATTTGTGTATTCATCCATGATGACAATCTCAAATATAACGGCATGTGCCACAGTGGTGGTGTTTTGTGTATCATGGCACAGTGATTAGTGGATGAGCGGTCAAACCTTAATTTGAAGACCAGCCTAGACAAACACTTCCGTTGTTACTGAGCATAATCAGTAAGTGTTATGTCAGGGTTACATTGCTTACTGCCTTGAAGTGTGCGTGTACTGACCTCCCAGCAGCCTGCCAGCCACTTCCAGAGTGCAGTGCTCCGAGACACCGCAGGATGCCAGGGAGGAATCATCCTCCAGTGGGCATCCAGCAAGCAATAGCACCTGATCCTCAACCAGGAGACCCTCCAGACCCTGGACATGGGCCTGAGAGAGATGAATAAATACGGGGTTTTAAATCAATTCCCCTCTCCACGTGAAATCATCACGACCACTGACTGAAAAATTCGACCGACTACGATTACTTAAACATTTGGCGTATTCGCAACAACTTCAGACATTTTACCTTGATCTGTCCAACCGTCTCCTGTCCGGTCACCTCAAGGGTGTGTGTGTTCTGGGCACGCAAGAAGAGCTGCATCTTGATGCTGGTAGAAGACACGAAAGAGCATTTAGTGATTAACAATTAACCCATTGCGGAAATCATCTTGTGGCGCTTGATTTGACAAAACATTGGCTGCCAAATCCGCTGTTATGCCTGTGACTAAGACAGTTAGTGCGTTTCCACATTAAAGTCATTTACCAACGTGTTGAAAATGCGACTATAGCCAGTGCTGAGCAGCGTGCAGGGAGCTGGAACAGACTTGTAGCCCTTGGTATCTTGCTAATGCTATGCTAGCTTAACTAGCCGCGTGGGGCACGCGTTTCACAAAGTCGCTTCAATACACGCGAAATGTTGCGAAACTGTTCTAATAGAGTATAACTTTAGACAAATTATATTTATATGTTCTATATTCGCACACATACGTCTATCAGCGCTTTACATATATAGGCTTTTTCACTTAAACTGCACAGGCCTTACCTCGTTTGATGCTAGTCGATCAACGCGAAGCATAGAAAGGGCTGTTTAGGGGCCGAGACTGCGCATGCGTGGATTTACGTAACGTAGGCGGAAGCTGTGGTCACGCCCACCGCGTCTGTGAGCGTAATGAAGGACCAATAATTGTTTTCATGTTGTTTTAATCTTTTAGTAACTCCGTATGTTGCGTTTAAACAAAAAAAAGCTGAATAAACATCTGAAAAGTTACGACATAATCATTAATCTTCTACCCAACTAGGTCATTGCAAACGAGCTGTGGTTGGAGCAGGCTTGTTCATTAGGGCCCGAGCAGGGAAACCTGGAGGTCCCTGTTGTATCTGAAGGAATTATTTGGACATTGTGTTGCTTTCAAACCACGAATTCATTTGTTCATGTGACAAAGCACTAAATGTTGATGTCAGCGGTTTACATTTCAGGGCAAGTCACTGTTCAATACAGGCAAAATATGTATTTGTTATAATTAGGTTCTGGTCACTTGCACTTGATACGCAACAGTGAAAATGAGGAAAATATTTCTGCACTTCAAATGCATACTTGATGTGTGTTAATAGCTCATGAGATCTTCCTTTGAGCCGTTTAGGAATCAAAAGGATGATGAAAGAGATGAGGGACACTTCAGGATATCAATATCTTTATTATGAAATCAAGTCAAAATAAAAAAGGAGAACACTTCCAATTTCTTTATGGAAACATAACCACGAAATATTAAAAATCTTTCGGTTTGGGAAGAAGAAGAAATATGACTCCCGAAAAACATCAACATATGCCTCCTTTACAAGTTTAATTCTTTAACACAAGAGGAGACCAAACTAATTTGTCCACCCTACAAATAAAAAAAAAAAATCCTTTATCGCATGGGAAATTAAATCTGCCTTCACAAATGACATGCATTAAAGAACTCAAAAAAGCAACCAGTGTTGGAGATGATGTAGCAAATAATATTTTTTTTGTTTTTTGTTTTAAACATGACTGATCAACAGGACTGCCATGGAGGGCCAAATGTATTATATTCCAACTAATGTCTACAAAGTGTAATTTACTTGATTAGCACACTTTAAACCAGAAAGAAGGAACAAATCAGCTTCTGTGGTCTCTGGTCGGATTGAAATCTCCATGACAACCAGTTAAGTAGCCCTGTTGAGACATGTAGGCAGGTCAGAAAGGATGTTTTTCTCTGAATCCCCATCTTCATGTCAGGATTTTCAGGATCATGTTGGAGGAGGGGGGTAGTACTGGTTATACTGTGCATATTGGTTGTACTGCCCCCAGGTGTTTTGTCCCCAACCTCCATATTGTTGCTAAAAAGGAGGAAGAGAGATAAAAAGTTAGTAAAGTTGCCCTGATCACTGAAATTTCAGGAGCTTAACTTTGGTATACTTTCATCAGCCCATTTTGATTAAATAAAATCTTACTAGAAACAGCCAGATGTGCTTTGTGTGAGATGAACTGAAAGTAAGGAAACCATCGACTGCTCAGATACGGAACCCACCTGGTACCAGTTGTAGTTGTATGCAGAGTTGTTTTCCTGCGTGTCTGTCATTGCGTTTGCTGCAGCCGAGGAACCATCATCCACACGCTGTTTCTTGGCGTCAGGTTCTTGAGAGCTGCAGACGAATAGTTTCGAGTTAGTAGCCAATAAATAAAGCTTGTTACATCTGCAAGTTTAATGCTGTGCCTACAGTACATTAGTAACTTTTTAGGTTATGTTCAGCTGGTGTCACTGTTTGCTGATACAATGAATAAGTACAGGACACTTTGGTTGAACTACTACTTGATTGGAAAAAATAAATAAATGTGTTGATGTGACCCAAGCCCCATTCCATTATCCACCTTTCATACCCGTTCTCGGCTTTCCGCTTTGTGGGTTCGCTTTCTGTCTGAAGTTTCTGATGTTCCTCATATGCAGTCACAAGCCTAAAAGATGAAAATTAGTCAATGACAAAATATTTTAAAAACAAACTCAATCCATTACTCTAAAAGTAACACAAAACTCACACATTGATGTCACTGCCAAAGTCCTCCAGAAACTCGACCTTGCGCTGGGAGAAGAGGAGGCGAGAGCCAATGGGCATTGGGCTCTTCAGGGCCCGGTCAAAACAAGCCAAGATCTCAGCCTCATTGTGCATCACATCGCCGCTGTACTCCAGCTCAAGCAGGTTTAGATAGAGTTTTGGACTCGTCTGTAACGCAACAAAAATAGCAGTGTTCATCTCACTAACAAGTGCAATCCAACCATAGTGGAAAGTGATACAATTTGCTTTTATTTGCATACATTAAGGTGGTTTATCATCTTTAAAAACTATGTTGACTCCAGTTTCTCTCCAGCATTGTGAGCAAAATTTTCTGCAGGAGAAAGAAAACTAAGGGTCTCCAAATTTCAGCAAATCAAATTCAAGATCTGTTGTCTGGTAGAATTAAATATAAATACACAGATTAATATTTTTTAAAAAAAACAGAAAAAGGTGCAAACCTGTCCATTTCCCATTTAACAGTTTCCTTAATGTGAGGCAACCTTTACTGGCCTCTATAGAGAGCTAATTCACCCATAAGTGTGCAAATGAATAACAGCAATAGAACCACATGTAAATTAATAACTTTTACAATGATCAAAATACTGTGCCAAATGGCAACATTTTAGGAATGAATAAGGGTTTGCTGACTTAAGTTCTCCATGTTGTCCATTTATGTCTGCATCTGTGGAAGAGCTCTCACCTCATCTTTTTCAATAGCATCCAGCAGCACCTTTCTGGCCTTGTTCAGACTTCTCTGCACCTTCATCAGCTGCCTGGCCAGCTTCACAGCATAGAACGATGTCTCAGTAGCATTCTTCGCAGACTCCATGGCCTCCCTTAAGAGGGTCTCCGCTTCCTCCAAGTTACCATGGCGACGCTCTAGACTGACCCTCCGAAGGCGCACCATGGCCAGACCTGGGACTGCCGCCTCCAGGGACTTCAGGATGCCACGAGCCTCCTCTACGTTTCCTGGGCAAAGAAAAGTGGAGTACTGTCAGCATGGCCAAACTCAAATGCTGTCACACTCCCAAGTGGTATGTGAGGCTTCCTATTAATCTCATTTGTTAGTGGTTTTAGTGTCGCTCACCTTGCTGCTCCTCAAAGGCTGCCCACAGCAGGTGGGTGACTGGTTTCTTGGGCAGGTGGATGGTACACGCCTTCTTGTAGACATGCCTCACGCCATCAGTGCTGTAGCCCTCTAGATATTTTGCATACTTCAGAGTGAAAAAGAGAGAGCGAGTTGGAAGCAATGCAGGAGAGGACAGAGAAAAAGAGCAGAGGAGAAAGAAAGGCAAAAGAGAAGACATTTTAAACCTAAATTTTCCGTTGACAGAATGTGAATTTCTTCATTGACAAGATCGTTTTTAGAAATTTTCTGTGTAAACCCATCAGCACCTTCATGGAACCAATTAGATAAGTTTCTGTAAGGTAGTGGGAGACGAAGAAGATGCAACGTAGTAGTTGGCAAATGCTGCAGTCAAATCTTGTGTGGCAAAGCTGGCCATCCCCTAATACAACAGATACAGTCACATATCAACGTTACACGCAAAGAGAGTGCAGGACGATTTACTGTGTCGTTGTGATATCATCGTTGGTGGGGAAGTGCAGGGAGGTAGCGGGAGTGAGAGACAGCTTAAAAAGATTGCATTACCTTGGTCCAGAACTCTTCGTAGAGTGCGCAAGCGATCAGGCATCGTTCAAAAAGAACAACCACGCGCTCCGGAGTCCCATTTTCAATTTCAAAGTCCAGGTACTCCTTCCAGTTGTTCAGCTGGGTCTTCTCTAAGGCTTTGACATGGAAGTATGGTCTCTTAATCTAGAAAGACACAAAGAATTGTTGATTAAATAAATGAAAAACACATTTTCAGCAGTTAACATTGTGTGCAGAAAACAAGACACATACCCCTTCTTCAAAGGCCCAGCGCTTGCTGACTTCGTGTTCGTTGTGGTTGAACACTTCCTGCCGAACCTCGATCACCTTGTGGCGCATATTCTCAATCTCTGTCACTCTCTACATAAAGACACACAGAAAAACACATGGTTAACACCTTCCTGTGGGCGTCACCATATCACATTCTCCACTAGATGTAAAAACTGCTAGTCCTGCAGCCAAGGATTTACATCACCATGAGCTTGCCAGAGACAAGAAGCCTGTAGAGGGGGGAGGTATGTATGCACCCTGCATATCAGCCTCTGGGTGCAGGTGCTGGGGTCAATGGGCCACGGTTGATCCCGTTAGTTTTAGGGCGAGTCCCTGACTGGAAGCCAACTTGAATCCCCCCTGGCATTCATTGGCTTGGCTGCTGACATAAAGACACCTCTTCAAACCTGAGCAAAGCTTTCTTTCCATCTCATCATGGAGAACAGGCAAGCTCCGGCTAATCCCTGCAAGCAGTACTTGTGGAAATGTGTCTCCCCCTGCAGGACTGGCAATTGGATTAATACCTTAGCAGGATCCGCAAGGTCCTCTGTACCAGGTGGCAGCTCCTCATGCGCAACAGGTGCCTCATCATCTTCGCCGATCATCGCCACTAGGCTGGCTTTCGAGAGCTCGAGCCTCAGCTGGACAAACTCCTCTTCTGACAAGAAGTGCTTGGGGTTGTTGCTCTGCACATGTTCTTTGAACCTGAAAGATTAAAATAAGAGAAAAAAATGCCAAAAAAGGTCGTCAAATGGTGTTATATTTAGATGGTATTTAGTCAAAAAAACAGCCTCTTTCTGTTGTGTGGAGCTGAGTGCTATAAGACAGGGCCCTGTTCTTCACTTACCTCTGGAAGTGCTGGGAATACAGCTGGGTTGGGATGCCCAAGATGCGGTCATAGATGGCGGTGACGTTAGCCAGCTTCTCCTGCTCCGTCTCCCAGTTGATGAAGGACTCCCACAGACGGTCTGAGCGAAAGTCAGTACCTGCTGCAAGCACTGCATGCTCATAGGTACTAAAGATAGAGAATAAAAAGGAAAGCTTATGAATCGGATGCTTAGCCTGCCGGGGTTTATATTTGGTAACTTCAAAGATTTACACAGAAAAACAGGGACAGTGAGATTTTAAACTGTAGACCGTTTCTGCTGATAAAAATGCTATAATGTAAAAGTCTTTTACTCACGCTCGAATGCGTCCCTCAGTCTCTGGGTCACTAGGATCTGAGTTCTCTTTGAAGTAGGTCAGGTAGTGCAGCCACAGGTCCACGCTTAGAGGGATGGCCTGCAAGCCTCTTCTATACACCTTGAAAGAAACCAAACAAACTAGCCTGTCAATAGCTTGAACAATTTTATTGCACTCATAAAAAGGTAATTGCCCTCTTTGCCTCTTCACCTTAAACAATTGCTGTATGCAGTCTCTAAAAGGAGTTGGTCACAAAAACATGGTCTTGAGTCAGTGTACCAATATAATAATTGGATGCATAACCGGGACAATGCAAGCGTAGTCCAGTTGGTGACCATATAGTAAAAAATAAAATTTCAAGAAAGCAACAGGTGTGTGTCCAGAAGATGCATATGTCTTACCTCTCCTGCAGCCTGTATGTTGTCATGCTTTTTCTCAATATCCGCATACTTCTTCCAGTAGCCATAGCAGTAGGGATAATGTAGGAAGAATACATCAAAAGCATTTCTCACATCTGTAAGGGCATTCTGCAGGGGAGAGGTTAAAGCAAAAACATTCAATGTTACCATTTCCCTTTCAGTATAATATTTTGGTTATCCTGAACTTCAATAATATGATTATGTAAAAACAACAAGTTTGAACCGCCTTTGTTCAATTTTAGTCATCTACAAACTGAACATGTCTGTATACATCTATATACGTCTCTTACCTCTTGCTCAACATACTGCAGCAGGTAGACCCAACCATTGAAGTCTTCTGGGTTCTCCTCACACCCTTTGAAGAGTTTCTCAAACTCACTGGGCTCTGGTGGCTCTGTAGGAACAGTCAATTCTTGTGTTTCTTTGTATGGTTCTTCCAGCTCCATGCCATCCTCTGTCACTTGCGGTGCCTCAGTCTCATCTGGAGATGACAAGGAATCAAGTGGGCATTAAGTAGAGGCACAAGCAAAGTACTGGTACCACATTTGTTTAATTACTAATATAAAGCCAAAGGTAGAATTCTGTAATTTTACTTTTGAAGACAGAGGTCACCAATTGTCAAAGCAGCAATACAAAAATGATAACGTTGATTTTTAATATGTGGGTTTTAAAGCACAACCTGTTTATTTGTTTTGCCTGCATGTATACTAAGATTTATTTGGGAAATGGTCAAATATTGTATCAGGCTCAAAATACCATATTACATGATTATGTGTCATGAAACCAGCAGCATGATTTTAAGTTACTGCTGTGAATTGTTGGTACTACTGTACATATCAACTAATGATGGGCCACTAGTGTTTACCCACTTCCGTTGAGTAAATCTTTGAAATAAAAAGGTTTCTTTTGTTCTAAATGATTTCCACTAAAGTTGGATATTTACTGCTGCCATGTAAAGAGACAAATATTATCTTAATATATATTGGATACGTAACAACTAAATGCCATGTACATTGATTACCTTGATTGCCTTCCTGTACAACAGCCTCTGGCTCTACACTCATCTCTTGGCTGTCCTGTTGAGACTCCCCTGACTCAGACTTGTGTTCTGATGGCTGCTCTGCCTCTTCTTCTGTGGGTTGTGGTGGAGGTGGTGGCTGCTCCTCTTGGAAGAGCTGCGCACTGGCTAGCTGAAATTCCTCCACAGCCTTCTCCACAGATCCCAGCTCTGAGGTATTCATCTGCTGGTTTGGTGGCTGCAGTTGCCCCGGAGCATCCTGGGATGCATCCGAGTCCTCCGGCAAGATGTTGGTGAGTGGCTCTGGAGCAACCTGGTCCGGGGACCAGTCAGCAGCTTGGCCTAGGACAGGAAGGTCAGGAAGAAAGGCATCCCCATTGCTCTCCATGACAGGGGACTCAGTGTCCAGCATTCCAGTAACAGTGTCTTCTGAGAGCTGCAGGCCTGTTGAAAAGCAGATTGGATTATCACTAGAGTAGCAACAACTAGTCCTTCAACAAAAAAACCAATAGGAAACTATTTTGATGAGTGATCATCAAGTAAAAATAATAATCTGGTTTCAGGTTTTCAAATGTGGGGATTTTCTTATCTTCTTTGCAATGTATGAAAGTAAGCTGAATAACCTAATTATCACTTCAACTCTAGCATAATGTGAGTAGGGAACAGGATTCTCTTACTAGGCAGATAAAAAGCCAATTAGTCACAATAGGAGTTGTACACAAATTAATGTTCAAGTGTACAGGCACTTCAAAATGACCACTCCCAATGAGCCAAAATGTACTACTTGGCACTTCAAAGTACACATCCCATAGATAAAAGAATTTTCCAAAACTCGTTTGTTAGCATGTTTTACTTTCAAGAAAACAAAAGCGCGTTGATCACTTAATTATAATCAGATCGGTATGTTAATAATTCGGACGGGACATGTGGCATATTTTTAAATGCAGGTCCTACTCATATTTTCAAACGTTAACTTCAAGTTAACTACCTTTAAACGAAGAAAAAAAAGGCAGCAGCTACAGGACACTTCCTTGTTCTAACATGAAAACGGATGCCAGCTGTAGCTTAAACAATTGCGTTAGCTACTAAAAATAATGCATCCACGTGATCGGTGTGTTAGTTAACTATCACTAACGTTACGCGTGGCTCCATAGCTTGCTTACAATTTTAACCAACGCTAAGTTAACAAACGCTACGGGTTTCGTCGAAAACGGTTAAAGTTAGCTTCAGTCATGTTTGCGGTTTGCGACCATGTTGCACCCGGGAGACTGTTTGCATAGTCAAAGTTCAATCAGAAGTTGGGCCTTGGCTCATGTCTATTTCCTGAGAGAAAGTAGCCAGAGGCAGACGTTAGCTTCACATTAGCCCTCCTTTCGTAACGTTGAACGTGAACTCAATTATGAGCATTTAGCTAGTTAACTACGATTTCCATCTTACCAGGTCTACACGTTGTGATTTCAACGAAGTTTCCTCAACAGTGACTGATTACCGTACAACCGCGTTCACCGTGTGCTAACTAGAACAACTACACCGTGTTAAGCATTTTCCTCCATCTCCAGTTAATAGTCGGCGCCGGAAGCTTCTCCACGTTAGCTAGCCGGCTAACGTTTGTGTTTTCACTAGGTACCACTAGCATGCGTTAGCTGGTTGTTGGAATTGCCACAGTTATATCCACGTTACACCAATTGCATTAATAAATATACGCTTCGGGTTCTTACCAGTATCTTCCATGAAATGTTGGTCAACCTTATGAACTTGTGTAGATTTCGAAGTCACTTGATCTAACCTACGACGGCCAGGCGCGCTTCGCCCACCATTCTTAACTTGGGGAAGAACCGAGACAGAGTGTGCGCATGCTCAGTGCAGCGTCCGCCCGAGTGTGTCAGATAATGTGATGTTGCGCAACATTTGCAATTCTTGTCTCATTCTGAGAAGCAGTTACATTTCGAAACTGTTGTAAGGGATTTGTAGACTGTAGTGTAGAGTAGTGATGTGTCGATCACGACCGATTAGTTCATTGTATTATCTTATTATTTACTAGTAGGAACTGGTCGTCTCAAGAGAGTAAATTCGATCATTTCGGCAGGCGCAGTTTTGCAACAACAACGTACGAGGCTCGTTTCTGTCACGCGATAGCTACACAGGCTCGGGATTGGACAGAAATGACTAGTTATGAGGAGTAGTTTTTTTTTCAAATTGATCGTTCATTTGACACGTGACAGCTACACAGGCTCGGGATTGGACAGAAATGAGTAGTAGTCCTCTGCAGATGATTGGGGTTAATGGATCGCCACCTGTGCAGCGGCGGACCAGCTCCGAGTGGGAGTGAGTCGGTCGTTTGACAGACCTGCCAGTCGTGGGGATCGAACGACAAAGATACAGAGTTCAGGAACTATGAGACAGACTGTATCTTCAGGCGTCTGCACGACCACCGGGGACGGGGATGAACAGGAAAGCCCCCCATCTCCTCTGTGCATCACTGAGCTCCGTAAACACTGCAGGCCCTCTGCTGGAGGAACTGGAGAACAACCTCTGAGCCACACCACCATTGGCTCTAAAAATGTGATCTAGACTGTCAGCCTATACCATTATTTTATTACGGGGAATTAAATAATTTGAACTAATAAATAAAATAAGGCGTTATATCAATAGAAACTGGCTGACACAGTTTAATACATGTATAGGAATATATATATAAAGAGAGAATATGCATGTAAAAACAGACTGGGTTAATTAGGGCCACATGTGAATTCATGTTTGAGTTCTGACTTTTTAAATTTTTTTGGAGTTCTGAGAATAAAGCCGGAACTCAAAAATAAATTGTGGCCCTAATTCTCTTCATAAAATAGAGCTTCTTAACTTATTAAATAGTACACGCAGGCTTAACAGGACAAAAGCACGACGGACAAACTTGAAGACGTTGAGGTTTTTGAAGAAGGTTGACAAAATAAGTGAGTAATGTTGTTGTGAGGCTTATTAATGCTAGCTAATTGCTAGGGAATAATTAAAATGGCTAGTGGAGCAAAATGAACGTCATTAGTTAGCGAGCTAAACAGACAGGTAAGGGATTCTGTGTGTTAAGCTACCACATAAGTTAACTTTAAAGGGCTAATGTTAGTGACAGTATTGACTTTATAATCGAGTCCGATAAGTCACGTATATTTTCACCATATAGCTAATATTGAAACAGCT
>JAVQJF010110976.1:0-26761 GCA_036023855.1 Gadopsis marmoratus | reverse complement strand
GTTTCTGCCTGTTAAAAGGCAGTTTTCCTTGCCACTGTCACCTAGCGCTTGCTCATGGTGGAATTGTTGGGTCTGTACATATAGAGTTGGCTTGGACTTGCTCTATATTAATAAGTGCTATGAGATAACTGTTATGATATAGCACTATATAAATACAATTGAATTGAACCCCATCCAACAGTGAAATGTGTTGGCAGGACTGTATTGTAACAGCTATATTTAAGTGTGTAAAGTGTATCACATCTGGATTGATAACACCGCTGGGTCCCCAGGCAAAGCTGGAAACCTTTTTGGAAGATGGACATCTGGACTTCTGCCTAGCCTGCTGCCACTGTACCCGAGCTCTGGATAAGCAGTAGTAAATAGATGCCACTACAGCATGCAATAGTCTGCTTCAGTATTTTCTGTCAGACCGAATTATTTTAGGTTTTCCAAGCAGAGCATCATGCTTTGTGTACAAGGTTGTTAGCGTGTTTATGCTGCACAGTGTTTAGCATAGACAGCTGGAGGATGAGAAGTAACTGATGGACACATCCATTAGACAGTTTGTGCTTCATAAGTACAGGACATCAGCTGTTATACCAATAAGTATTTGGATCTACTCTGACAGATTGCATCATTGCAATTTGTTAAGCTACAGTCTTGTGTTTGAGCAAAAGGCTGTCTGCCCCTGCACAAAATGAATCCAGTAGCAGGGTATACAGCACAGCTGCAAGAGGCTACAGTTGAAGTCCAGAATGATTTAATATCAAATTCAGTCAATCAGGTTGATTCAAAAAATTCTATTTCTGCATTCAAAGTCAGAAGCAACATCCTGTGAAGTCTGCATTTTAGGAACAAAAAGATGTCGAGAGGAAAGTCCCATTCCAAAGTCTTCTTTTATGTAGCCAAGAAGTGTGGCTTTGTTTTGCAGGACTTTTTGCAGCCCCTCAGTATGCCATAAGCTAATAAAGTGTATTCAGGTGGTTCTTGTCAACCATCTTAGGTCTTTGACTTCAAATGCGCAATCACTGCAAATGCATGACCAGGATGTGAAGAATTATAAAATATAAGCTAGACATGATATTCATGTTTTCCTGACAGCAGCTTTGACATGTTATTCACAGCCTGGCCTCCAGGTCCTCTGAAAACCACACCTACAATAGGCCGTGGCTCAATGCAAATGTTATGCAGGAGAGATTCTGCCTGTGGCAGAAATAACACTTTCATCCAAAAGACTTGAATTCCTACTCAATTCCTGTGCTAGGCAACTACAAAACAAACATGACCACTCAAGTTCAAATACTACGAATGAACTTGCGTCATTTAAAAATGTTAAGTGCTACCATGTTGTGTACAGTAATCCTAAATAAATCCTAAATACTGATGTCAACAAATACCCCTCCCATGTGAATGTGCGCATGTCCACCTACCACAGTTGACTTCGTCCTCTCCGTTGTCACAGTCCTTCTCTCCATCACATTTCCAGAAGACAGGGATGCACTGCGTGAAGCCCGCTCCACAGCTAAACTCATTTACACGACAGGTCCTCATGTCTGCATGGACCACAAATAACAATGTTCCGTTTAAATTTGTTTTGCTTTCTTTGACAGCTTTTATTCATTTGTGTTTAAAGATCACTGGTGCTTTGGGCAAAAAAAAAAGCAAATACAGTCGAGACATTTAATTAAAAAAAGACACCTTCCTTACCGTCATCTCCACATCATTTTGTGACATGACAAAATTAAATATGTTCCAGTGTCATGCATCATTTCACACAGCTGCAGTGGCTCCATTTGTTGCCTTTTGAATGCATTTCCCACATGACAGCAGGGCCCAAAGAAACCCAGCCAACCCTCACACACAGCAAGGACACCACATAACTGACTTGTGTTGGAAATAGCAAACAAGTTTTGGCACATTGTGGCTGAGATCCAAGTTACAGCCACTTTGATCTCTGCAAAGGTTAGTTTTAAACCATGCATGTTTATAATTGGTCTCATTTGTTAATGAAGTTTTTTATAAAAGTTTAACCCTCATGTGACTGGCATTACAAACCCCCCCCCCCCCCAAGAACTTCCTGCATCATTGAAGCAGGATTTTAAGTCTGCATACATATTCACCCCCACAGTACTTTTATCCATGACATTTCTGCTTCAGGAACCGTTTTGCCCTCTTATCCCTGCCATCATCCACTGTGGAGGGAGACAACTAGTGTTGCATATAAAAACTTGTGTTAAGAGCTGTTCAGTGGATGAAGGTGAATTAGAAAGTGGCTCCATATATGCGTGAATTATGGACAAGGATGTAGCTTTGTTGGTATGCCAGGTGGCAATTTACCATGTTTCGTACACCAGCTTGGTGCGTTGAGCAACAGCTGAGTACATCATGTAATCAATTTATACGTCTCCTTGATTTATTCAAATTGTCCAATTTGTAGTCGGCCAAGTCGATTAATTCGATGGGCATAACTGGAAATTCCCCCCCCCCCCCATTTGATACCCGAGTTTCAATACTCATACTGCTATATGGTTGGCAGACAAATCTGCTACAGTGCATTTCTGTCATGAGTAACCTGCATCGAGCAAAAACGTCGCTCAGCTGTCGGACCTGTTGCAAGGACCTCACATTACGTCACTGGTGATGTGGTATGTATGTTATGGCTTTTTAAACCAACATATGCCATGTCAGAGCAGCTTCTTATACTAGATTGCCACTTTTAAAATAAAAGTTGACCGTTACGCAAACGGTCAGATGTCCCAAATCATGTTTTAATAGAAATCTAATGTAATGAACTTCCTGCAGCAATATGATAGAGATGGAGAAATGCCCCCCAGTTGCCAGCTACCCCATATCCTTGTAGAAAGTCTGTTGCATTCATTTTGAATTTGTTTTCTCATTATACATGTCTTCATCTCGATGGTTATTTATTAGCGTGTCAGTACTGCATTAATTGCCTTTTCTGAATTGTTTACATAACTTTACATTTGATCCACCAAAAATGCATTTTTGCCATAAGATTGTTGCTTGGTGGCCTGTGGGGCCAGTGCTTCAAAATATTAGTGTCAATCCCTGCATTATACTGTGTCTATTTGAAACCACAGCTGGTTCTCAGTCCTATAAGGAGTTGACCGTTTCATCTGACAGCAACAGTGTGAACCTGTGCAAACAAACCGATTTAATTCTCAATATTGCTCAGAGGGTAGCGGGGGGCTGGAGGCAATACCAGTTGACACTGGGCGAGAGGCGGGGGAACACCCTGGACTGGTCGCCAGTCAATCACAGGGCAAAACAGATCGCTTTTTTAAAATCAATGACCAAGTCAACAGAAACTGCAGCTCACTTCCTTATGCAACATTGACAGGGATGGAAAAAAGAATAAACCCCAGCACGAGTCCGTCACACAAACTGTCAGGAGACACGCACACTTTAGATTCCATTCCCTGTTGCCAAGTCATGTGTAACAGCTGGTCAAACAGTACAGTGATATAACCGCTATTATAGAGTTGACCTGCACGTACACCACTGCAACTATGACTGGAACTTATCACAACCTTTTAAGTGCGTGTATACATACACGGGACTACAAACTGGAATGCTGTTCAGGAGCTTCAGTTGACTGACACTCCCCCAAGTGAAACATGGTTTGGTAATTTAATCTACACAACAGCCCTTCATATACACCAATGGTCTGTGGCTTCACAGCCCCATGCACAACAGACTGCGATGCACAGCGTTCCGATACCTTTGCAGCAATCTGACCTACAGTAGCTGTTGGATTGGGCCACACAGACCAGCCTTCGCTCCCCACTGTTGCCAGTCACTTTTGGTAGGTATTCACCACTTCAGACCTGAAACCAAGTGCTGCAATTTTGCTATGCTCTGAACCAGTTGTCTAGCCATTACAATTTGACCCTCAAAGTCGCTCACATCCTTACGCTTGGCCGTTACTCTCTTCCCCCTGTTTCAACACACCAACTTCCAGCCAAAATGTTCACTTTGTGCCCAATGTTAATACAATACTTTTCTACAATATTTTCACTGCCTTGTCTAGGCTTATGCAGCAGCTCCTTACCTACTGTACTTTGTTCAACACTGCAGAAATTCAGGAATGTCTTGGCAACACCCCACAGCAGCTTTGAATAACTGTTGCTTTTAACAACTCCCCAAACTGCAACGCTCTTGTTTTGGCAGAGACCACTGAGCTCCATCCAAAAGTGCAGCAGAGATTTGAACCGACTAAGATGTAGTCGTTTCTTTTCTGCCAGGGGACTATTTTTGTATCGTTTTCAGGTTTGTGCACTCAACTGCTGTGTTCTCACACACGATAACTTTCAGGTTCTACTTTACATTTAGAATCAAGAACAATGCTAAAATAAACCAATTCTTGAGCCAATCTATTCTCATCCTCCAACAGAAGAGTCGCATTATAATTAATACGAGTTTCCTGCTGTGACAGCGCACATCTGGTCTGCTTTGTGATTTTTATCCTGTAAGTTAGTTCACAGTACCATCAAGTGCTGCCCATAGATTTTTTTAATAATCTGTCAACTCTTATTGGGTTTGCCAACCATAGTTCAGTTCACCAGTTGATCTGAAGTATGTCCATCGATGTGCTCACCATTACTTGTTAAACTAAATGCCTGATGAACATTTTTGTAGATAGCTATGAGTAATAGTGTAGTGGATGTTTTCTCTTTATACTCCCTACCTCTGTTAACAGGTATGCAAGGTTACTTTTGATCACTTTAAGCAAATAACACGCATTTGTTGTTTTAGCAGTTTCTGTCAACTCCTTCAAAATGAGGGATTGTGCATTGCGCAATGTTGCATTGGCACAGTAAACCTGATCACATAAGGAAAAAGCAGTTAGTGAAATGGTTTGATCAACAGCTGCTGACAGCTGACCATTTAAAAAAAGAAAGTGTTAAACATCTCAACCCTTTAGCAAGTCTGATACTTGCTTTATCCTGGTACGTTGCAGTCTTGAAGATGGACTTAGGGTTCAGAATATCATTGATAGACTCTTTAGTCAACTTACAAAAAAATGCTTCAAGCATTCAGGAAGCATATCAGACCAAAGTAGTGCGATAGGTGCCTTCATCTTTTCTTTGAAGTTGATGTTTATCTCTGTACCTGAGGAGATGCTAAAGTCCATTTGTCTTTGCAAAAAGGCAGTGAAGGCACAAGATTATAAAGCAACTTCAGTTTAAACACTTTCAAATCACTCCTCTACAACCAGCACCTCTGCAAGACCTCCCATCACAGTTACAGCATTTACAGCTCAGCTCCATTAAACTTCTTTATTCGACAGGGCTGCTCACAGGGGACTCCCTCTCACAGCTTTTAAGTACCTCACTGAATTTCTGCAAAAGAAAAATACTGATGGAAACTGCAGGAAGTCTCTACTATGCACTTTGATGGCAGTTTATGAAACTGCAGCTAGTTGCTAAGCCAACGTGAAGAGTCAGCCATATGTCCAACACGGTTTTCGGCCTCAAGGAAACAGTTTCCCATCATCTCAGTGGCAGACGTATTCAGAAACCTTGCTCAAGTACACAGCAAAACAAAAAGTTTACATTTGGTATATTACTGATGCCTAGCTGCTCAGTGAGGAGCCAATTTTACCAACTTTATATAATAGGTATTTAGCCCATTAACAGTACAACATATTTCATGTTTTCGGATGTAAAATTGAAACTACAGCCGTCAGGTAAATGTAGAGAAAAAAGTATAACATTCCCCTGTTGAATGGAGTAAAGGAATAAAGTGGCATAAACTTGAAATACTCGAGTATAGTACAAGTAGCCTACAAAAGAAATAAGGGTGGGCGAGGCAGCAATACATACTATAAGATACAAATTTTGATGCACCGTTTAACATGGTAGGTATCCCTTTAAAATCTCTGTATTAGACCACTGAAGGCTATGTTGCAGCTCAGAGAATGTTTGCTTCAATACTAGTGCAGCGACTACAAAAGACAAACCAACTGAGACTACCGTAATTAGACTTCACTGTGATGCGTGGATATAAAACCCAAATGTGTGGATGATGTGAATTCGAACAAAAAAAAATATAAGTACTATCATAAATCAAATAAGCACACATTCCTTCATTAGATTGATTTCCTAAGTAGGAGTAAATATACTTTACTTTCCACAGTAAAGTCACTTCTTTGGAACCATGTTTATTAACATTAAACATTTCAGTTTCTTCTAAATGCCTTACTCCAAAAACCTTTTGATATTGAAAACAGTCGTAGTCCCATTTAAACTTTAGATAGTGCCTTGCTGAATGACTTTGCAAATATAATAGTCTGTGGTCTTTGGCTTTGATATCCACATCATTTATGCATACATCTATTATGGGTTTTGTGCCATCTCATATATTTGATGTTTATTTTTTAAACAAACAACCAATCCATCTAGGGATGGCATTGCAAATTAGCTTAGGCTTTAAATGCTGCAGCATAGCTTTACAATACACATTTGTTGTAATGCAAAATATACTGCCAACCATTAGTAAAAACTTGATGGTTTCTGTATAAAGGCACCTTGTGTTTATTGCATGGTTGTCATCCTATAGCAGCAATCAAAACACCCACTGGATCCCAAATAAGTAGGATAAACTTTAGGTCAGTTTGTCCTCTATTTAATGCTTTAGCCAGACTGCAGTAATTAAGGCTGCTCACACAGTCTGACCTCCTGGGGGACACGCATGTACAAGCCCTAGTTTCATACTTGAATGTGCATTATGTTGTGCCTTGTTGATCTGCATTTATGTGCTTGCTGCCTTCCAAACCCCTGATTTGTTGAAAGTAATTTATAAAAAAGACCCACGTACAGCAGTGTACTCTCAGGTGACCAATACAGCAGGAATAATAAGTCATGTAGCATGTTTACTGAACTCAAGAGTTCAGCTGTGGGGCTCGCAGTCACTTGAGGTTTGACCGTCAAGTCTAAAAGCCTTTAACACATACCCATGCAATGTTGAATTTAGAGGTTAATTACTTGGACACATGCATTTTGCTGGGCTTGAAGCCAAACATCAAGGTTGTCAAACATTGTAGCTAACTAATGTTTGTTCTACTCGGCTAGTCATGTCTGCCTCAGAGGTAAGAAACTGATCCTGTCTGAGGGAGGAAGCACCAATATATTCCAAAGTTAAGGTGTTCGAAAAAAGGTCTCGGCCGACATTAATGCTGAATTTGATATGTTCTCTTGACAGTTTACTGGGGCTGAAGTTTCTCCCAACCACATAAGCAGTATGTGATCACACCCATTACGGCATCCAAGAGTAACTTGATTTATTAATATGATTAAAACTCTGGCTCTTCAACATTATCTGAGCAATGACGTATCTGAAGTCTGTTGTGGTAAAACAGTTTCCAAACTCTGAACTAATCTGACTTGAATGTGCGAGGTTCAGAGAGGAAACCATATACTCACGGCAGATTTCTACACTCTCGTCAGATCCGTCCTCGCAGTCTGGCTCCCCATCACAATGCCATCGCTTCGGTACACACTGGCCATTGCGACACACGAAGTCCACCTCTGCACAAGTCTTTCTTACTGGAGTGGGGAGAGAAGAAAGGGATTCAATAAGAGAGAACAGCTGTTCTGAATGTTATTTAATGAAACATTTCATACTAAAGAGAAACAATGAGTTTACAATTTGTTTTCTTTTGATTAACCAAAGGTCAAACTCTACATTTACACTGAGAATGCACAAAACCATCTTCCCTGCATTTATTTCCCGTCGGAGGAGGAAAATGGAAAACACACTGAAGAGAAATAAAAGCCAAGACATATGGAAAACTCTTGAACATGAAGTAGATATTTCACACTGGAGCCACTGATGAGGTCTCCAGGTAGGCAACTGTCATTTTTCAACGAAATTCAAACTGATTTGTTTCTACATGAATATGATCAAATCACTGAAGTTGCAAATTCCAATTTAGTAATTACATTGATGGCATACCCAACATTAAACAGTAATATTCAGTTATACTACAATGGCATAATATTAACATTGCGGTGTTTGTTCAGCTGAAGGTCAATAATCTGGGACAAGTTGTTAAAGAGTAATTTCCCTTCTCAGATTAATTTGTGAATAACTGAGTTTTTAGGAGATGCAATTATTCCTTAATTTACAGTAAAATATTCCTCCACAAATATTGAGTTAAAGTCACCTTAGAGTTAAGTCACCTAGCGCTTGCTCATGGTGGAAATGTTGGATCTATACATAGAGTTGGTTTAGACTTGCTCTATATTAGCAAGTGCTATGAGATACTCTTATTATAGTGTTATATAAATAAAATAGCATCAAATCTAGACTTCTCTTGCCATAGTTGGAACCTCGGCCTTAAATGATACCGACATGTCTGTACTTTAGCGTGGCATTAACATTTGTACCACAGACAAAACGAATGAGCCGCTAAAGCTATGAATAAAACAGCAATATTTTAACATCTTAAGTTGATTTCATGTACATGCTGATGTTACATGCTAAAGCTCAGTAAAAGAGTGCCTTTGGCAGGAAGTGAAATTAACGGTATCCAACTAAGCCCAGTTGGACTGCTCTAACAATTGAGGCACTTGCAGTCTGAGTAACTTTCAACTGCGATTCATATACAATCATTCAGGCTCATCTCCAGGTTGATCGTCTCGTTCAAACCAATGGAACAAGAAAAAAAAAAAAAAAACAAACAGGGAGAGGTGAAGCAAACTCACATTGAGCCTCATTAGGCCACAGTTTGTTTTAGTCCACCATCACCAATAGCAAAGTCATGGTGTGCTTCAGTTGATTGGTAAATGACTCTTATATAGCGCTTTTCAACCGGAACGGTTCCCAAAGCTGTAACAGTAATCTAAGTTTGAACAGTAGTCTAATTCACCCACCACACACTTTTGAATTCACACACCGACAGTGACACAGTTGCCACACTGGCCACCACCGGGGGCAACTCGGGGTTTAGTGTTTTGCCCAGGGACACTTCGACATGCGGGCAGCAGGAGCTGGGATCGAACCACCAACCCTGGGGTTAATGGACGACACTCTTGTTCCAAGAGTTTCTCCAACAACCAAGTTATCTTCAGTTGCCTCCATTTTGCCATTGATGTTAAGCAATGAAAAGTGATGAATCAATGAAATGCAACACTTGCTTGCAGATGTTTCACATTATAATTAAAAAGTCTTCCTGCAGCTCAAAGAGACACCCTCCCATTCCTGGTAGACCTATTTTGAAAAATCTTCAAGAAGTGTTGCTGTGGAAATGTACATTATACTGAACTTAGAAGAATGTGAGCCATTAAGAGTACAGGTAATTCTAGGTAAATCCGTTTCCTCCTTTGCCAATTTCCTGCAGGAAACAATGTATATTCATATCTGAAGAGGGTCTTGTTACCAGGATTTCTACCTCCATATCACCATGCAGTACGATCAGCTGTTCTCTCTCGCATCTCCACCCCCCCGCCATTTCCATGACCCAGATAGAGGGACAAAAGAAAAGGAGAGATCTGAAATGTATGACACATACACACCTGTCATCTCCATATTTAGCTCTGCTACCTTTCCATCACCAGGTCATTCTGTACCAAGGGATGCTGGGAAGGCTCCTAGTGGGGCCAAGCTAATATGGTGGGTTCTTAATGTCTTGCGACGTGTAAATGTAAAGTAGTGAGAACATGTTTATTCTATACCATCTCTGGGCACTTGCACTGAAGTTAAGAAAAGTAAGTTTTGTTTCACTGCATCCACTAGTTTAAAATGTGCAAGGTATCTGCAGCACACTAATGATTTCATGCAGTGTGTATTTGGATTATAAAGACACTAAGCTACACAGAATTTGAGGGCATGTGAGCGCTAGCAAGATACTAGCAACGTTTTCAGAAGAGATGCAACTAATGTAGTACACAGGATGCCATTGTCAAGTCTTGCAGATGATATTTATTGCAGCTAAAATAGAACCTCTAGATATTAGATGCTGCAGTTAAAATGTTACTACCTGCATTAGCAAGAGACGTCCATGTGCTTTACATGAAATAGCAGATGCAGACACCCACCCAAAAACAATCACCTTAAACTGAATATGTTGCAATTCTGGACTGTTGGGCAGAGCAAACCATTTCACATAATTCTGCAGTTTTAACACATTTATAGTGCAAATTAATCATGAACAGAAATCAATAGACTTACTGTCATTTGCAGTCCTACAACAGCAAAAAATAAATAATGCAGACCAGTGGTACAGAGAAGTCATAGCAAAACTGCAGCAGGATTTATCTTTGACTAAACACACAAGCTTTGAGTAACTGTATCAATACAGCCATCAAGTTGATGTTGGGTGAAGGTGTAAAGTAGGTCATAAGAAAGTGCCTTGAACTGTTCACTCTTTGCTGCCAACAAAAAATTACATCCGTTTTGGCCAAAAGACAAACCTCATGTTAAATACACCATTTCTCCATGAAATGTTTCGGGTAACCAAATGTAGTGCCAGAGCTAGCTAGCGCTAATGTAAAAGCTTAGCTGGCAGATGACTTTTCAAGATGCATCTCAGACGCCATTTCCAACTTCATTCACTTTGAATGTTTGTGGCTCTCAGCCCATTGTTTCCTACTGAAAATGTAAATTATCTTCCCAAAAAAAAAAATTTATTAAACACCCCTCACAAATATACACAGTTCATTAAAAAAACAAAGGCTCAGATTTCCTAAAACTGTTGGGGAATGTAGTTTAATCAAACTACAATAGTACATGACACAGAATCGATTCAAAATACACTAGTGTTCATGTAATGAAGGAACATGTCAGCCAGTGCAATAGTGTTTTGATGCGTTTCAATAGTTTCAAGACAATCTACCTCTGCAATGGAGTGTGTTGCCTTCAGTGAATTAATAATCAGTCCTGTGTTGACACACTTGTGTATATGCGTGTCCAGTGGTCTTCCATACTGGCATTCATGTTGTATGCAGCATGTCAGCGATGCCATTCTGTGCTCACAGTACGTGTGTGCTGCGTGTGTTCAACGCCTCACCACAAGAGTTCTCGTCACTGCCGTCAGTGCAGTCTTCGTCTCCGTCACACTGCCAGACGGACGGGATGCAGCGGCCGTTGCCACACTGAAACTGGCTGGCCTCACATTCTGTCTTCGTACCTACAGAAGAAGACAGACAGGGGGTATGAGGAAAGAGATTAGTCCAAGAGTTTCATAATCCTTTACTATGTTTAGTCACAGCAGCATCCCCGCAGTGCTGTCATTTCAAACAACTGAACTGGCACGTCAGCGCCAACATGAATTTTTAGAGAAAGTTGATTTCTTCCAGTGACTAGCTGGTTTTACATTCTCACAACAGTACCCGAGGTGACTGGACCTCTAGTAACCCCACAACTATGGTGGAATACATCCAGCTCCACTAGTGCTGGTCACTAGTCAGTCTGGCTCTTGATCTGAAACACCACTTTTGACAAGAAACCTTCCCAAATGATGGCGTTTCACTGGTGATGTCTGAACTCGCATCCTTGTGCTTGCATTTGAGGATAAAGGACATCAATATTTCAGTGGTTAACCAAGCTTCAGTGTTCTGGAAATGTCATCTGGTAACATCTGTTCAACTGTCTTAAGGACATCAGCTGTACAGAAACTGACCCAGCAGGGATTTTTCCATGATCCAAACCACATTTGCTACTTTTGATTTGATGAAATTAGGTTGATGGCTTTCCAACAGTATAAGCTTTCCAAACACAAGGAAAAACAACTTTAGCAAAACGTTGCTCAGCATTTTAGACCAGCCATATTTGGGTCACAAAAAAAAAAAACTCTTGGACCCGTCAATGGCCAGATCTCACCACCTCGAGTATTTGTCAGATTGAATATTAGTCAGTTGCAATCTAATGAAAAAATTGCCATCAAATCAGGACAAATGAGGTGGCACCATGGATGAAGAGAACCAATACAGTGTCAGAGCCCTGTCCATTCTTATGACAAGTGTTCAGTGGCGCATGAAGCCAAAAGGTTAAGCCTCAGAATAAAATTACCAATTTCCCACATCATGTGATCCATACAGCAAGCATTAACATTACCTTTAGCCCTACCTCCCAACCACTTGGCCTCTGGCTCTCAATGGCAGCGACGCAAACTGAAGAATTGTAGAATCAACAAAGACATGTCTTAGAATTTTAAAATTCACTCAAGGCCATTTAACCAATTACTGGCTAGTTGATGCACAAACAATAAAAAAACAACCTCCCATCATTTTCAGATGCCTCTCAACGCAAATGTATAGGATAACCCTTTTTGGGTCTGTGTGCATCATGTGACAGCAAGCCCCAGGAGCTGTAATTACATTGTTTGGCCACCATGTCAAATTGGCTTCAGAGTCCCATGCACTTCCTGGGAGCCCCAGAGGCCACCCCATTTGGAGGGTAAGAAACTGGTTCATGTCAAAAGAGGCAAATGCAGACAAGCACACACACAACCAGGTGCTTGCTCTTGCAAGCTTTCCCATGCTGCCCAACAGGGATAAACTTATCATCTTGCATCGAGGGCTAAATGCCAATAGTTTCAAATCAAAAAATGTGCAAGTCTAATATAATTATGACAGTATCAGTAGCAAAAGAGTGAAGGTTAATGTGAGTGAAAATTAGACAGCAGCTGTCACTCTAGAAATCACAATGCCTCAAGGAAACAGCATAGCATAACACTGAAAGCATTATCATGTGCTGTTGAAGTGAAATGTAGAAAGCAAAATGTCCCAAGATGCATTACCTCTTCGACACAACAGGATTTCCAGGACTCTGTACTAGAAAGTAGTTTTTGCAGTGTAACATGTTGTACAGGAGGAAGCGACAACACCAGGTCTTAAAATATCTTCCCATGACACTGTCAAGACTGTTGACCAGGTGGGTAAATTGAGCACACTGATGACAGAAACCCGGGGGGGGGTCGCAGATCCAGCTGAATGGCAACCGAGGTCACGTGACCCAGTTTAAACTTTGAGTATTTACCAAAATAGGAAATCTCAATTTGAAGAAACATTTAAGCCAAAATGATTGTAGGCATTTCTAGCATTTTATTCTCATCAGCATGCAAAACTCTGCATTTAGCCACTAAAATGCCATCAAGGAAACAGTTTTAAGTGGGTCGGCAGCACCTTCAGGGAGAGAAACCCCACCTACCGATTTGATTCGGTGGCGCTTCAGGCCTTCGAAGCAGCAACACATGACTGAAGCCTTGCATGAATGAAATTGTATACCGCCAGTTAGGAACCCCCCCCCCCCCCCATCATATCTGCAACATGACCTGCAGTTATCAGATTTTCAATATAAAGGCTAATATGTTCATTTCATGGACAACAGATTAAATTTGTCATATTGCCGTCATTTATCAAGCTACAAACGCCAATGCTCTACAGCGTCCCAAATGCATTTGCTGGTTTTGATTGAGAGAGCCTCCCAGCAACCACCTAGTCCTGTGTTGATCAAACCACCACAGGAGCAAAAGTGAAATAGCCCACTTGCCCAGGATGAGGTAGATAAGAGTGCCAGAGTCCAATGCAAACAAGACATCCCTCTGACTCTTATGGCTTATAAGAAATTTGGGTGTCTTCTTGCTTTATAGTTGTCTGTAAAAGGAAAAGCAGCAATACCCAATGTCAGTGCGAAACTTACTCCATGCTACATTTTTTGTATAAATTTTTAAGAATTTAGGTAATAAAGTTAATCTCATCTAATGCTTCCATATTTAAAATCGCATGGCATTTTGCTGCAGAAGACCAAACCACCATCAAGACAGTTAAAACCAGATTAAAGTGCAATTATAATGTTATAATACAAATTAGACCATATATGCATTGTGCATCTACTGTATATGCACAGAAAATTAATGAGTAAATCACAACTGTATACTAAGATTGTGATCTCTGCTACAGGAAGGGGTAAGGGGGTGCAGAAGGCTATCCCCACAAACACATAGGCACTTAGTGTAAAACTTAATCTTATTTCATTCATTACAAGATTTGTCGCGGACCGGGATGCCCCCCGCTCTCAGGAGGCAGCCTCAGAGCTGCAAGCAAGGAAAGGTGATGGGGTGCATCACCCATTACCCCGGTCACAGCCACTTGTCAGAGGAGGGCGGCCACACCTGTTCAGGCGATCAGTGAGCGTGGCTGATGGGAAGACAGCCACAGCAGTTAGATGAGGAAAGCAAAATAGGAGGGGGACAAACAGACAGGGAGACTGGAGATGCCAGATCTGTTTTGTGCCCATACATTATATATTATAAGGGCAACATCCAGCTACTTATTCTAACAAAAGTTAATGCCTAAAGAATTTCAGTTTATACTAGTGAGAAATTCGCTGTAAATCGTCATTCTTTGCCAATGATTTAGTTCTGTTTGCTTCTGTGACATTCAGCATAGACTGAGGCAGTTTGCAGCCGAGTGAGAAGTGGTTGGGATGGCAGTCAGCACCTCCAAGTCCGATGCCATGAAAACCGGTGGACTGCCCCCTTTGGGTTGGAAGCGAGTTGTTGCCCCAGACAAGGAGTTGAAGCATCTCGGGGTCTTGTTCACAAGTGAGGTACAAAGGGAGCATGAGGTGGACAGGCGGATTGGTGCAGCATCAGCAGTATTGCTGGTGCTGCATCGGACCGTCATGGTGAAGAAGGAGCTGAGCAGGAAGGAAAAGTTACCCTTAGAGACAGGGTAAGGAGCTCGGACATCTGGAGGGAGCTCGGAGTAGAGCCGCTACTCCTTTGCATCGAAAGGAGCCAATTGAGGTGGTTCGGCCTCCTGGAAACCTCCTTTTAGATGTTTTCCCAGGCACGTCCAACTGGAAAGTGTTGCTGGAGAGGGCTGTCTAGATAACCCTGTTTAGTCTGTTGCCACTGCAACCCAGCCATGGATAAGTGGAGGAAAATGGATGGATCCTCACATTGGATAAGTTGGCACTTTCATGAAATGTTAAACAAATTTTATTTTCTGATAACGACTTTGATGAACCTCATTTCAACACTCCAACATGTGACATATAGATGTCAAGTTGAGTCAGTGTACACAGATTCAATGTAAAATAGTTTTTTCACATGAACATATTGCAACAGCTCCATTGCAATACACAGCAAGAGGGTCTGTAAATATAAAAGCACATTTCCACCAGAAAATAGGCAGCGCAGTCAGCAATTCTCAAAAGATCATAACATTGGCAGGCTGTGCAGAGAATTATAGGGCCCAACAAGTTAAAAATATAGTGCCAAAGAGGGCATGAAAGGTCTCCATTCTTCCTCATTTCCCTGCAAGTGTAACAATGTTTGAGATATGGAAAAAATAAAAATTGAGCCAATACTTTCTAAAGTCAGGCTTTTAACAAGGTCTCTTGTCCACAGGACATATCACTAGACTCAATGCTCACATTGATTGACATATTGAAGAGCCTTGGCATTAATGAGAGAAATTGGCTTGTTGTAAATACTGAGAAACAGGGGTATAACAACTTCAATCAACACTGCACATCACTGTGCTATTAAGTGTCAGCAATATTTTGATGCCATTTACGAAATAAGCCACAAATGCAGACACCCAACTACAAGATCTGGTCTAAACTGGATTAGAGTGAGATATTTCTTAAGATGAACAGAATACATTTTGACATTGTTCAGCATTTCCTGGGAAAGAGGAACAACACAAAATATGAGTAAAGGAATGACTTGGATCTTTGTTTTTGTTACAACAAAGACCAGAATTTTGGAACAAAGAGACCCACTAAATAAATTGCTTCGAGAGGCTCACTGCTATGCATGCAGTGGGTTGAGCTCAGAGGCTCTCTGGGAATCACTGAAATGCTTATAAAAATATAAAAGGCTTAACAAAATGTTACATTAATTGAAGTACAGTTTTGCAAGCTTTTGATTAGAGTAACCCACTGTTAACGCAAGTTGGGCCTTGTCCAGCACATTACGACAGTGATTTCCAGACATACTGGGCCAAATTAAAAATGGTTGAGTTTGCCTTAGTGCCACAAACACTGGACACCAGTTCAATGAGCTACAGTGGCAATCTACATTCCTCCGTTAAAAAAAACAAAACAAAAACCTTAAATTGCAGTCTTTGTTAACCTGTGCATGACGACAAGAACACAGGATACATGGGTTACACTGGTTGTGCCGGTTCTTTGAAGTTGACTTGCATACCAGCAATGGTGCCAGTGTTCCTGCCATCACCTTACATTTAATACAGCAAGTGCCTCGAGTGTCCTGTTTGGTTACATTTACACTGTGAAAAACAATTTCATAAAAGATATTCTGGTGTAAGCCAGGGTCAATCTGGGCATTAAGTGTATTGCTGGTGTAATTTCCTTCTGTGATTACTGTAGTCAGTCCACCCTGTATTCTATATGCATGTAGGGCTGCACCTAAGACAGTAACTTCCATCAGCATTAATGTAAACTCCAAGCCCAAGGTTATTTAAACTTATCTGAAATAGATAAAACCACAAATGTACCATATATGGACCATAACAACTGACTGTCAACTTATAGGTGCAGCTTGTGTTTCCTCAAGCCAGTCTGTGCGTCAGCTAAGATTGTTGTGTAAGTTAGAGGAAGTTGAAGACTCTGCAAATCTATAACCACAGTGAATGAAATGTATATGCAGCAAAAGGGAAAAGCATGAAAAGCTGGAAACTCCTTTTCAGTGGTAGGAGTTTCCTAAATGTAAGAAGTTACACAAATCTGTTTTAGCCTACTGTGTGTACATCACGATAGATGAGGGAACAAAGCCCAACTTTGAAATAACTCAAAAACCATGAAGGTAACACCAGGAGTGCCATTAACATCCAGCAAAAATAAACTTTGTTTTAAGTTAGATGAAGAGTTAAAAAAAAAACACAAAAACTGTTATCTGCAGTTCTCCCTGGGGAACATGCAAAAATGAAGCTTAGCTAATTTGACAAAAAAACCAAACACTTATGGTAGTCTTACTGCACAAGATATGCCAGTTTGCCACCAATCTGAGTGAGTTGTAAATTGACTGCAGATATGGCAACAAAAGATGCCATCAATGGTTGAAACAAACAGTCTGTCACTCCAAACTGCAGTAGTACACATGCAAACATCGCCACACACAATCAAACATATGATAAAGGGCTACAATAAGACCATCCGATAGGGGCTGTGGAAGTACTTTGGAACAAACTGCAGTTTACCAGACACCGTAAGAACCAACATAGCCACAAGCGCCACTTGACAAGCCATCTTCCATTCATCCAGTCCTAGTATACTGGGACTAGGTGACTGACAATGTTTATCACACCAAGACCAGTCTGTCCCTCTCAACTTGGATCTTTAAGCTTATCTGCAGTGCACAATGTCATGACAATTGCCAAGTACTTTACAGAGTAATTTAAATAAAAGGGGGTATCAGTGATTTAATGACTAAACTTTGTCCCCTGGTATGTGCTGTCAAAAAAGTTTTAAAGCACAGACAGGTTTGCTGGTGATGACTTCGTGTTCTAGAGAAACAATGGCTTCTGGTAGGCAAAAGCTTCACCCTCCCCCTGAAACACTAGAAAATTAACATTAACCTTAAAGAAAAAAAAAAAACACATTTCTGCAATTAGATATGGTCAATCACACTAAAAACCTCAAATTGAAATGTATACAAAAAGGGTTCTCAGGGACAAAATGTTGTAGGCAGTGTGTTGAAAAGGCAGTTTCGGCTTGTCCATCAATGTTGGACTGGAAAGATATCACTAAAAGCAAGTGGAAGTTCCTTTTCAGTTACTGCATCATGTTGCCCATGGCAACACACCCACTTTGCTTAAACACCAATAAAAAACAAAATCTTGAAAACAAGCACGCAAAGCTGATTTGCCTTTTGCCACAACCCTTACATCTAGCCAGTGGAGAATCAGGTTTCACTCACTTTACATATTTAATCCCTCTACTATTCCTTTCACACCAATGCAACAACCTGATTAGAAATAGGAAAATTTCATAAAAATCCTGTATTTTTATGTTATAGCATGGTCTGGGTTAATACTCAATTGTGATTGGCTGCAGGATGTCCATTAATTCCTGACAAC
Organism: Gadopsis marmoratus; assembly: GCA_036023855.1. Classification (NCBI taxonomy): domain Eukaryota; kingdom Metazoa; phylum Chordata; class Actinopteri; order Centrarchiformes; family Percichthyidae; genus Gadopsis; species Gadopsis marmoratus. The sequence continues at coordinate 8,705 of JAVQJF010110976.1, read as the reverse complement.
ATTCAACATTTCTTTTGACCCATTTGGAGAATGACAACTTTAACTGACAGTACACATGCGTTTGTCAAAATCTTTGAGACAATGACATTGCTACAGTTGCTTTTAATGATACTGTCAAATTATATTTACCGTTTGTCAACTGCACCCAATGCTATTGACTTTGACTCTTGCTAGCATAACATTAGCTTTCTGGCTCATCGTTGAGGTAAAGGGTTCTATGAGCCAAGCAGACTAGAATTCTCTCGTAGTCAAGTCATATGTTTATATATAGATTATATATCATAATCTTTAATTTATATTTTCAGGATTTATAAAAGAGACCACAGTAAAATTCCCCATTCACCATGGTGTGAACCTTCCATATTTAGAATCTTAGTACCTTTAAAACTATACACTCCAGTAGTGCTGCAAAGAGAACTCTTTAGAGGGAAAAAATAAAAAAAATATATATAAAACACCCAGAAGTACACACCCAGTCATGAGGGAACAAGTTCATAGACAGTAAATTGTGGAGTCATCACATCAGCCAGGTGGGGTTGGGGGGGTGGTCTCAATGTATGCATTTCATTAATTTTCCTTGTCCAGATACAGATGTGAGTTAATGCCAGGTGTAAGTTACAGACACTCACCACCTCTGCTAACAGAATTTCCTGGGGGACACCTAGTTTTAGTACTAGGTGTCAATAGGTGTTAACAGTAACAGATACCTAGAACAGTAGGAAAAGACACCTACAAATATAAAAACTGCTGCATAGTTTGCAAAATAGTCTGCTGTAGTATGAAGTTGATGAGATCTAGTAAGTTATGTGCAACTTGCAAAGCCACTGTAACCATCAACCCAAGTTGCAGGGAATTATATTATTCCTGTGCTTTGATTCTTTGGGTGTATTCTCTTGGGTAACGTACTACAGTTTCTACAGAAACCCATTGACTTGCTGTCTGGAAAACTGCTCACCCTGCACTTTGAGCCAATCAGCACAATAACAGACTTCAAAAGTATACAAACCTGTATAGGAGCAGTATCCTTTTCCCTACAGTGTCAGATGTTTTAGCTGACATTTAAAGTATAAACTCTCCCAACACTACTGCCACATGACTGAGGAACCTTTTACAATTTATCAGAGTTGCTTCTACCCCTTCAAAATCCTTATGTTTTTGTTGCCGTTTTGCATAAATTATTGCAAGATTAGTTTATGACTACATGCATAATACAGGGATTTTGTTTAGCTAGAGGCAGCAACATTTGGAAGGTTCAAACCTAAAGAAAGGTTTAATTTGCAACAGTGAATCTAGCCGTCGCAGGCAACTAAACAAAAGAGACAAAACAAAGGCCTCTCCACCCCATCTCTTTTCCAGATTGTCCACATTGTCTGATATTTAAAAAAAATTATATTAACTGAAGGCTTTTGAAATTAACGCTCATATGAAATCTTTCAACCGCTAGAATGCCATGAGTTCTAAACTGCAGATTTATGCGGAGCTGCAATGAACCGTCCATCTCTCAAAATAGATCATTGTGGGCTATATAAATGCTGTCACACTGGAGGTCATGGTACTACAATTTTCCCCAGTAACAGAAATGGTTGCAGTGTACTCCTCCCTGTCCACCACCCCACCCACTTCAAGAACCAAGTGCACCCTCGCACAGCCCACCCCTCACCCCCATATAGCTGAGAATGATTAGCCTAGCATGGTATCACAGTAACTATGGAGGAAAAACACATTCATTTTAAATCAGGTCAGTGTTGCCGCCATCTAATTTGCGTGACGTCTTGTCCAAATAGGCTCACACAATCTCAATTGATTGTGCGTACATGTGTTAGGAGCCGAGAGTGAGGGGGTGGCGGCACTGGTGGGTGTAGGGTATGGGAGTGCATGCACATTACTAACTAGTTTTGAGTTGCCCACAAAGACCATTTTCCACGGTAGGTAGGAATGCAAGTCTGTGCAAGACACAAGCAACCAAACAGGGCTCACGCTACAATGCCTCACTCAGATTTTATAATTTAGCCTGCATGCAAGCTAGCACTGAAATTTTCTGTAGCCACGTTAATAAAATTATGCCAATGTTATGATAGTTTATGCATCTGCTGGGGCCAGAAAGGATGCCTCCACAATGTCAGCTGTAGGCCATTTCAATCACTGCACAGCCCATAGAAATTAGGTCAATATATTTTTACCAACCTATAAGGGGGGAGAGAGAATCTATTTTTCCACACACAGTATATAGTAATTTAACCTGTCCAAGAAAGGCTGGATCAGGACTGGTTAACATCGGATATTTAAAATAAAGGCAAAAAAGTTTGGTAGTCAGTGTGTCATTTAAAAAAAAAAGAGTCCAAGAATAGATTTAAAAAACACCCACAACCGATTGTTACAGCACTAACGCAAACTGCTTATTAAGCTCTCATTGGGATCACCTGCGGTCGGTAATTGGCCGCGGTCACTCCTCCCTCCGTGCTCTCAGCTGCGACCGGGACTGTATCGCTCTATAATCAATCCACCCATTTCTCTCTTCTCCTCCCTGCCAACCCGCTCTCTGTCGGCTTCCACTTCAGGAATAAAAAAATAAATAACCAACCTCGCTGGGGATGGCATGGCATGAGAATCCTACAGTGGACGTGAATTGACATGTCATTACACGCATAAACGCCAACACAGCACAAGGGCCAGGGGGTTATTCATGAGGGCTGCGTACTTTCAGGGTGTAATTAATTGACCGCAGGGTTAATTGGCCATGAATGAGCAGCAGGCAACTAAACAAAAAAAAAAAAAGAAGAAAAGGCCTCTCCGCCCCATCGCCTTCCCAGAAGGATATGGAGCTACAAGAAACACCCAAGCTAAACAAACGCCTTATTTAAAAAAATAATATGTTGCTTATAAATGAATTTAAAGGCACACAGAAACAGCGAATGTCTCGTTTCAGCCCCCCCCCACAAAAGACGTTATTTCAGGGGGGCTCTTTGCTAAGAAGAAGCGCAAGGTTGACTAGCCCAAGGTGTAGCTACACACGGTCATTCCTGTAAGGAGCAGCCAAGACAGGTGTACAAGCTCGGTAATGTTAGCTAACCTCACAGTGCGCGTTTAACAACGCCGTGAGTCCCAACACGCACACACACAGAAACAACCGAAGACACACACATACGCAGCAGGCTCCCGACTCACCGCTGACGTTCATGCTGTGCTGGAGACATATTAGCATCGGCAGCAGAAGGATCCCCGGCGTCGACGTGACCATCTCTCGCAGTGTAACGTACGGCTGCTAGCTGAGCGCTCGCGGGTTGCCTCTCTGCCTGCCTGCCTGCCTTTCTTTCTTTCTTGCTGGCTCGCGCTGGCCCTGCTTGGTCTTCGCTGTCGCCGGTTTACGCAGAAACCACACACACGCAGAACAGAACAGAACGGCCGCTCCTGCCGACGCCACCGACCGATCCGTATAGCACGCGCTGCGGAGAAACCTGTGCCGTGAGAATAAAGCCACGCCAGACCACGCGCCTTTTAATCTCGCTCTACAACCGCGCGCCGCGGGGGCACGTTCGGGCTCCCGTTCCCTCCCCTCGAGCTGAAATCCATTTCCTGAAATTAACGATAACGAGCTGCTCCGGTGCCCGGTTCGTTAGTGCTGCTACACAGAGTCCGTCACAGCTGAGGAGGATTTTTTTATTTATTTTTTCTCCTCCAGTACGTCTTTGGCACACTGTTAACCCTTCACTATCCGCATGAAATAGTAAAATGATGAAGTAGATTTGATTTACATACAGACAGGGAAAATCTCAAAGAAGATAGATAGATAGATAGATTCTATAGTGGATTGGAAATCAGTGATCAAACCTTTGAGCTGATATCTGAAATTTCTGTCAATTTATTAGGCTATAGCCTAGGCCTACAGGGCAATTAACCTGTGTCGACCCGTGGATAGGCCTACATTTTCTTTCACCACAGTTTGATTCCACTAATAACACGCCCTCGCCTTCAGCCACAAAGAGGAAGTTAATAAGTGACTGGGTTTGTGGTGATTTTGGTCAATTGAAAATCTTTTACCAAAGAGCAGCAATATACTGTTCTGTAACCGCATACATAAGTGCCACCTGGACAAAAGTAGCTTTCTTTTACCAAACTGAAATAGCCACAATATAAATCTGATCATATGTAACAAGTGAGCCTATGTTTTGGCTAAACAGTGGCCCCTGTGACCCCAAGTGGTAATTACAGGATAATGGCACATGACATTCCCATACAGTTCCCAAGATTCTCTGACTTTACCCTCGAACAGGACCTTGCAAATGGGAAACCGGTCTTCATCTAATATCTATTTTAATATCTATTTATTATGTATTTTATCCAAATAGGGAAAGCAACAATTACCTGGAGCTAATCATTCAGTATTGCAAGATTACAGAATATCAACTGTGTTATCATTTTGTCAACTAAAGGCTTAAAGTGCCACTTTAAAAGCACCATATGTTTAGTTTCGGTGTCTATTGCGGATCATTTGCAAGAGCAGATGTCTCATTTTTTTAAAAGTGAATACCAAACTCAGTTCTTACATTTTCTTCTCTCTGTCTGTCTGATGGCATTTCTCCCCATTTTGATCACCGGGCCTTTGGATTTTCCAGAGGGCTGCATGCTGCCAGATTTCATAGGCTCTCAGAGTTCTTATCAGAGGACTGAACCTCATCTTCAATGATGGCTAATGGCTGCTGATACACCCCAAGGCTTACTCTGTCCCAGATTTTAACATTAAAACCCCCCACACAAACCTCTGTACAGTTCTGTATAGTGACGTGTCTCGCTGTCTCTCTCTGACTGTTACACACACATCAACTGCAGATCTAAAAGTCATTATTTGCTGGCTCACCAGCAGGCACATGAACAGTGAAGATGGCTCCAAAAATTGAAATCCATCAGCTCTTTGTAGTTCAATTGATAATTGTCTATAAATCCGGGCTGAAAAAATTTGACCTTTGAAGAAACAATAAGAAGAGGTTTTATTTTCCCATGGCATAAAATGGTCACAATATATTTGCAGGGGTGATGCGGTTATTGATCAATGCGTCACACAGTAAAACATTATTTGTAACATGAACCTATTAACCAGAATTTTGTGAGACAATGCAATCAAATCCAGGCGGCTTACCAGACGCCACAACACAAAGTTCGGACATGGCCAGGATAGCTGTTTCTCCCTGTTTCCAGTCTTTATGCTAAGCTAAGCTAATCAGCTGCTGGCTCTAGCTTCATACTTAGTGTACAGATATGGGAGTAGAATTGATCTTCTCATCTAACTCTCAGCAAGGCAAATATATTTCCCAAAATGCCCCACTCTTCCTTTAATTCAGACCCATTTCAGAACTTACAAAGTCCTTGTGACTTGAAGCCTGACTTCACTAAACTCACATTTTTAAAGAAACATGCTCCCATCATTTCCAGCATGCATAGTTTGAGACTTAAAACTCTCCAGAGAACCTTCTGTCTTGTAGTGTGAAGAAGTATGTTAAGTCATGATTGTTCCCTCTGAAAATCATTAAAACATCTTCAAACCATACATTTATAATGTTTATATAACAGCTATCGATTGGAATAAATGCCTTAAGATTATTTAACTTGTTTTCTCAAGGTTGCTATACTCAGTGAGTTTCACAGTACAACTGTCATAAGTGGCGGGGTGTGGAGGAGGGAAAGAGGGACCCAGACGCGTACTGCGGGAATGAGCAGGCTTTAATGTAGACGACAAGAAAAGGTGATTACAAAGGTAAGGTGACCAGGGAGCTTATACAACGACGGCAACAAAACAGCAAACATCCACACAGACGACAGCAGAGACATAGACAACGACGCTACACCGAACTAAAGGACTGAACACACTTAAACACACAAGACACTAATGAGGGGATGGATGACAGGTGAACATGAGGGAACAGGTGAAAGCAATACCACAATCAGGGGAAACATGAGGGTGACTGAGACAAGACACAATCAGAAACCACGGTACAAGCAACAGAAAACAGGAAACACGACCACACACGCAGGCAGGACATGACACGACAATAACAACTCATTTTGAAGTAGCTTACAGTGTTTTGCAGTGCAGTAAAAGACTCCATGTTTACAGGTACTGAGTGTCATGCATTGGGCTAAGTAGGTCATATGTTTAGTAAAAAGGAAGATACGAAGAGATAAGGCTATAGCCACGAGGCCTGAAGGTATATTATTTGTTGTTTGGACAAAAAAAATGCTAAGTTTGTTCAGGTAAGTGTGGTAAAAACAATAAATGTAATCCTCACAATAACTGTAATCCTCCCAATGAATGTAGTCTTCACAATAAGTGAAATCCTCAGTAGATGTGTAATAAATAAAGTAATCCTTAATATGTGAAGAAATAAAGGTAGTCCTCATTGTATGAGTAGAATACGAACATGCTGTGATGAATGTTATTATGAGCCAAAGATTAATCAGTACCATATATGTTTTAGAAAGGTGTTATAGTTTGCTCATGAGGAATGTAGTGTGCTGGGCCAAAAAGGTCAAAAGCACTAGGCTTCAACATATAGCCATAACAAGGAGAGTAAAACCAGATACTTAGGGCCATAAAAACCAGACACTTAAAGAGAACATATAGCCATATCTGGAAATGTTGGAGCAGAATGGAGCAGGACGGGGATGTCTCCTAGCCAACGAAACACTTAGGTCACCTAGAATATATGCACACAGGATACCTATATATTATGCACTGGAGTTGTTTTCAGGAATATCATGGTTAGAGGTACGCTCCTCCTTTAGAGGGCGACTGAAGATCCAATTGGACGAGGAGAGCGCCAAGAGGTGTGGACACGCCTGCGCACCAACAAGGGGCCAATAGGACCTGGCCCCAGCTGACCAATGGGAGAAGATGCGCCCAACGTTAGAAGAGTAGAAAAACACTGTCTAGCTCAGGGACCGCGGCCATTCTACAAAGTGAGAAACAGATTAACTAATTAAATGTGGACTGTGGATCACTGAGTAGAGTGCCCTTGATCGATCGAGTAATGTTGTATTGCATATGCTTTGCAGTTTTGAATAAATCTAATTGGCTTTAAAGAGAAGAATTCTGACCATAATTTCAGTTTCTTAAATTAGCTTGAGTTTCCATTAGCATGGAAATTCCAGGACTTCAGGCGTTTGCTCATTACACAGATCTAGCTATTCTAGAACAAAGGTGGGTGCAGTGGCTACGATCGCTTAACTTATACAGTATGTGCTATGCTTTCAAACCCCTCAGTTCCTATAAGAAAGATTTGAAGGGACATATCTGGTTTAGGAGTTTGTTTAAGTTTCAGATTTATTTTGCACCCAGACCAACAACAGAGTGGCTATAGTTAACCTGAAGGAGGCACCTGGGCTGTGACTATAGGGTGAAAATAGACTATGGAAATTAAATTAAATTAAACTTAGTTTTATTTATAAAGCGCCCTATCCTTCACTCCAAACTCGTCCAGCTCACTGTACCAGCCTCCATCTGCCAGTGGATCACAAATTTCCTGACAGACAGGAGGGAGCAGGTGAGGCTGAGGAACATCACATCCAGCACCCAGCGAACCAGCATTGGTGCTCCCCAGGGGTGTGTGCTCTCCCCCCTGCTCTTCTCCATCTACACTAATGACTGCACCTCGGGAGACCCGTCTGTTAAAGTCCTGAAATTTGCAGATGACACGATCATCGGCCTCATACGGGACGGTGACGATTCTGCATATAGACGGGTCGTTGAGCAGGTGGCCCTCTGGTGTGGTCAGAATAACGTGGTGCTAAACTCTAAAAAAAACAACTGTGGAGATGACAGTGGATTTCAGGAGGAGACCCCCAACACTGCTATCCATCCCCATACTGAACAGCACTGTGTCTGCTATGGGGTCCCTCAGTTTTCTGGGAACCACAATCTCACAGGACCTGAAGTGGATGCCTAACATCGACTCGATCCTCAAGAAGGCCCAGCAGAGAATGTTTTTCCTGCGCTAGCTCAGGAAGCTCAACTTGCCTAAGGAGTTGCTGGTTTAGTTTTACACTGCCATTATCCAGGCTGTTCTCTGTACATCCATTACTGTATGGTTTGGATCGGCCAACAAACAGGACAGGAGCAGACTACAACGGACAGTCAGGATTGCAGAAAGAATCACTGGTTCCATCCTGCCACCCATTCAGAACCTATACATCTCCAGAGTCAGAAATCGAGCAGGAACCATCACTGCAGACCCATCACACCCTGGACACAATCTGTTTCAACTTCTCCCCTCTGGTAGATGCTACAGAACCCTGTACACCAAAACAACCAGACACAAGAACAGTTTCTACCCACAAGCCATCACTTTGATGAACAGTTAACAACAGTTACCATCAGTTATCAGTCACATAATGTCAGGTCAATCCCTGTGCGATTACCCTTGTGGCAAATTTTTAGTACATTTGTAAATTATCTTCACCATTGGTGTCACGCCCCGTGGACTTATGTAGTGTGTGTGTGTCTGGTTTGCGTGATATGTTTGTGCTTCCTCTTTGTGTCCAGTGTTTCTTTCCCTGGTGTGGTTTCCTCTTTATTTGGTTATGCTTCCTGCCCTTGTTAGTCTCCCTCTGGTGTTGATCCTTTCCACCTGTTCCCAGTGTTCACCTGTGTCTGTTTCCCTTGTTAGTCGGTGTATATATGTGCCTGTGTTTCCCCTGTCTCTTGTTGGTCCATT
>JAVQJF010110975.1:10000-22937 GCA_036023855.1 Gadopsis marmoratus | reverse complement strand
ACCTTGCCTCCTTTTTTCCCCCCTCTGTCCTAAGCCCCCCCCCTCCTCTCCTCTTTTTTCCTTCGTCTTATATTTCCTCTCCTCTTTTCTCACGTCTCTCTCTTCACCCTTCATCCTTTTCTTTTTCTCCTCCTGTTCCCTCGTTGCCACCGCCCTTTGTTGCTTTTCTCTCTCTCCTCCTGCCTCCCTTTGTCATTTCTCTCAACTTAACTTTCTAGACACTCCTTTTCTTTCCTGTTACCTTATTTGACTCCTTCCCTACTCTTACAACTCTTCCCCTCTTTTCTCCTCCCATCTCATCCTGTCCTCACCTGTTCTCTGCTCTCTTTACACCTCCCTTTCTTCCATTTTATTGCCTTATTTGACTTCTCTACTTGCCTCTCCATGTCTCTCCTCTTGCAACCCTTTCCCTCCTTTCTTTGCACATCCTTTCACCTCCGTCTGTTCTTTATTACTCCTGTCAGACTGCTTCTCTCTCATTTTCCCTCTTTTCTACCACTTAACCTCCTTCCCCGTCTCCTCTATTTGTCTTTATCCCATTGTTTCTGGCCCTCTCTCCTCACATAACACCTTCTCTTCTCTCATTTTATTGTCTTTCCTTTTATCTACCCTCTCCTCTCTCCTCTTCGTCCTCCCTCTCTCCTCACACGTATTATCCCCCTTCAACCTTTTCATTTTCTCACCTGTCTCCTCCTTCTCCAATGCATCAATTCCACTCTTGTTTTTGCTGATATTAAAGACCTTTGATCTCCATCCATAGAGCAGCGATCAATAAGTGAAACCACCACAGAGCCTGATCGGATTCTGCCGCCATACCGGCATCATCCATATTCATACTCACGGTTTAAGTGTGTATGCAGGAGAGTCATCCATCACTTTCTGTCCAGTCACTTTCTAGTCATATATTTAGATTTAAATGTATGAGCTATTGATCCAGGTAAACACACACACAGGCAGAACTTCACGCCACCATAAAGTTTTATTCCCCCCCCAAAATAATTGTCTGTCTCGTTGATAGAGAGCGCTAAAGTCCTGCCCAACTTCCAGGTTAACTTCTGTTCCACTTGCTTTCATTGCTCATTGTGTTTTCTCTTTACTGTCCATATTCTAAATGATGCAGTGCCAGCGGGGGACATCTTACACAAATTACACAGCGACAATCACGTGAAGCAATCTAATTTAGAAACTCTACAAACTACATTAGCCTACAGCGTCTTCATTGGCTCGTGCGAGCTCAGTGGCAGGCGGACGAGACGTTAACGCTAAGGTTCAGAAATGGTACGGTCCACTTTAGGGGTGTCTGAAATCGTAGTACAAGATAGTTCCATGCATAAATATGTGAAATACTTTATATTGTAATATTTCCGATTTGCAGATTAAGTAGGATATATAAATGTTCTCCTGTAATTCAAAGCATGAATTTTAGCAAAGAACAAAAGAAGACTAGTTTTTACAGTTTCCACGATGCTTTGACAGCACGTCTAAGATACATAGGACACCATGTTAACGAATGTTGACAAAAAAAAAAAGAAGAAACGGCTGAAATTAAGAAAATGCTCTCCAGCGATTTGAAAATAACACTCATCCAATTACAACAGTAATGTCGCAAATGCGTCACCCTGATTGCTGCACAGTGTCATTACCATAGCAGCTATTAAAGCAGACGCAGTGCTTTGTAATGTGGCTGGAGCAGCCTGCGTCCCCTTGCGCTGACCCTGCAGCTAATGGTCCAGAACCGCTCCACCTGCTCTGTGATATCACTGGCTGAAGACGCATCCAGCCGTTTGACCAAACTAATAGTGGGACACTCCATGGCGTAACAGCGACATCACGTCTGGCATGCTTTTGTGTGTGTGTGCGCGTGTGTGTGTTTTGTACTTTCACCCTTGTAAAGAGCAAATGGTGCCACCAAGGTAGAAATGTGAGGGAAATCAAGTGCAGATGTTTTGCCGGTTCTCACTTTTACAAGGGCTTAGGACTCTATTTAAGGGTTAAAGAGGCAATAACTAAGCTACGTCCATAAGAGTATTATGGCCTCATGGATGATCAAACAGTAAGGAGTGACATGGGCAAAAAAAAGAAAAAAGCTAATTTTCTGGCAGTAATAGGTGTCGCTTGCATATATTCTGTGTGATGTGTAAGTCATTATGAATCTGTGAAAGTAGAGTTAGAGTTATAACTAGAGTTATATCCACCGGGCACACATGTTAAGCTTTACTTCTTATGCACATACATTTAAACAGTAAGCCAGTTAACACTATCTTTTAAATAGTAATTACTCCAGACACTGAGCAATTAAATGCATATTGTGTTGTAGAAGATAAAGGAAGTGAAATGAGATGTGTATCACGTCTCTGCGTTAAGTGTAGAGCTTGAATGAGAGGACATGTTGAGCCTAGCTTAGCATAAAAGCTGGAGGCAGAGGGAAACACCCTCCCCGACGTGTTAAAACATCACCTTACCTATAACCTGTAACGTTCACTAATTAACACGTTATATCGCATTTGTGCAACTCCTGCACAGGCAGGAATGTAAAAACTATCACTTGTGGCGTCGGGGTCAGTTAGAAGTTGTCGAGTTATTCGCAGCGCCGTAGGTCTTGTTGTGTGACGCAGACACATGCACGCGATGTCAACTGAAGAGCTGACTCAGCAGCTGGGAAGTTGGCTCGTTGCTCCGGGAAAAAAGTGCATCATCTGCAGAGTGAAGCAAAGCAGCAAACAATGTTGGGTTGGGCGATTACCACGAGCAGGAATAAACATCAGCATCACACCAGTCTCATATAGGGACGTAACCTACATCCCTAACGTACTGAACGCTTCCCCGCGGGCTGAGATCTGCGGCTGACGCTACACCGTCATGTCATTTAGTCATCGTGTCCAGCTCGCTTGGTAGCTTGCTTGGCCTCCTGCTGTAGCCCCGACTTCAAAGGCGTCCCAGTCGCTGTCACAAATCGTATGTAGTTGAGGTAAAAAGTAGGAGCTTGCCCAAATTATCATGCGTGTCTGAAGAAATCTCAAAAGCTTCTGTGCCTCTTTTTTTTTTCCCCAACAAAATCCGTTTCAAAGTTCATGCCGGAACATCTAATGGGCCCTGCAGTTCTTTGCCCAGTGTGAGGGGTCAGGACTTCTTGAGATGTATCGGTTCTGACCTCATCCCTAACTCCAATAAATATGAAACAGCCTCTCGTAAGAAGGAGCACTGAATTTTGCCGATGTCCTCGTGGGCTGATATTCATTGTGTTCCTGATCCGTGTTGATGAATTCTCCTTTCATTTGGAATAGTTTTCAGTATTTCGTATTTTCATATGGCTCAACAGTCGGACATTAAGGCCATTAAAGTGAATAAAATGGAAGTGAATTGGAGTGAACAGAGGCAGCGGTCACTCTCACCTCACTAAATGTGCAGTGTGCGTGGTTGCTGCCGAACGACTGAAATTCCTTTTTAATGTGCTGCAGTATAACGACCTTGGACTATGCAGCCTGTTTCTCTCACACACACACACACACACACACACACACACACACACACACACGCACACACACACATTACACATTACACTAAAAAATTCATTCATTGCAATGAAACTAATGGCCTGCACACCGGAACACATTCACCTTTTCTCTTTCGGAAATTATCTGTGGTATTTTTGTATTTTTGAACATGCATGTTCTCTTTTTCCCCTTGTCTCTTGCCACTCTTGTATTTATTTGCTTCCTAGCCGTAACCCAGCATTAATTTGTGTGCGTTTGTGTCCAGGACCCAACCCGTGTGGTCAGCCCGGTCATCGACATCATCAACATGGACACTTTTGCCTACGTGGCGGCCTCCGCTGATCTCCGTGGAGGTATGGAAGTGCTTTCATTTTTCTGCACTCTGAGAAATAAAAATGTCTGCTCCTCCGTCATGTCGGGGTTCTGCCTCCCCTTTAAGACCTCTCGTATGCCGGCGTGTCTCCCGCGTGAAAGTGCTGGTTCGAGGGTAATTGTTTGTGCATTGCCGAAATGCAGTCTTGAAAACTTGAAGCCAGGGAACCACTAATGGCAGCGAAAGTGGATCGCAGATTGATGATGTAGGGCAGAGACTGTGCCGAGGGCCTTTTCCTTCCAGCTCGACAAGATTCTGCAGTTACAGATGGGCTGAAACCAAAAGGGCCCGATAACGCCTCAGAACAACACACAGCTGTGTTCTTGCTCCACCCGTCCGTCACTTTCCCTGAAGCCAAGAAGAGCTTCGTATAGGCCCTCTCTCCTTCCACTCCAGCTTGTCTTATTCCAATCTTCTTCGCTTGGTAACAGCGATCAATGCTGATAATAGCCCTGTCCATGGCTCGCTCGCCCTCTCTCACGCTCTCTCTCTCTCACACACACACACACACACACACACACACACACACACACACACACGGGAATCGATGGTGGTAGTTGGGCTCACAAAGGACATTTTAATTATAGATGAATCTGTCGCTCGTGACGTATAAAAGATGGTTATAAGATGGACCTTCTTTGATCCACACACTCCAACTCACACACACACACACACACACATGTTGAAGTGTACAGACACACACACACACACACACACATGTTCCCTGACGGAGGGGGGGTGGGAGTGCTGTGGCAGCAGCTCCTTGCCCCTGCTGGACTGCCATATCAGCAAACACACTTACACGGGCCAGCAACACACGTGCGCATTTATTTTATTTAGTTTATTGCTCAAACATCCAGACATACTGAACCGGGTGGGTTATTGATAACAGAAAGTAAATAACACAAAAAATCAAAAGTCATAATTGTGACAAATATATGATTTGTTATGAAATTAGTTACCAGTTGCCTGATTGACATGAATATATATATATATTTCTCCACCTTGTATGTGTCAAATTTTGTCAATTTTCCATAATATCAGCAAAAGAAATGTGTGTGTGTTCATTAATGAATACTTGGTACATTATGATGTGTGTGTTTATGGTTTTTTTTCTTAGGTTTTGACTGGAGTCTCCATTTTAAGTGGGAGCAGCTGTCACCGGAGCAGAGGGCTCGGACCGACCCGACCCAGCCAATCAAGTAACACGCACACACACACACACACACACACACACACACACACACACAGTGTAATGCCAATGCACATTAGTAGTAAGTATTAAAACAGAAAGGAGCGGAGGAAGCAAGGTGAAGGCGGGGAAAAAGGTGCAGGAGATAGGATCCAATCCTGATGCTCATGTCTTTAAAAAGAAACGCTGACACGTCAGAACCAGCTACTGTTGCTTTCATTTCAAACCCGAAGGCTCCAGCTGGTTTCTAACGAGTGGAGTTCCCCCTCCTACCAGCGATTCGCCGAATAAGCGAGGACGCTGGTACCCTCATGTTCGGAAAGTTCAGACAGCAAACGCATGAAAACCTGCTGGGGGAATAAAGTTTGACGTGGGCGTTTAACCCTGATCTTCGCTTCCCATTTTCAAGCTCGAGAGGAGAGTTTTAATTGCTGCTAAATGTGGTCTGAGTGTGTGTGTGTGTGTGTGTGTGTGTGTGTGTGTGTGTGTGTATGTGTGTGTGTGTGTGTGTGTGTAGACGAGCAGTGTTCAGCCTCTATAGGGAACACTGATCGTATGTTTCATTACACTTTCATGCTTTAAAATTCAAGACACTTTCTGTTGATGGCTACATTCCTCTGCATGCATATTCAACACATGTTTTGCCATATAAAATATAAAGTATTTCAAATTAGTGGCGCTAGGAAGTGCTTTACAATTTTCAATATTAGCAGGAACGTCTGTTTAGGGATTTTGTTTGCTCCAGCAGGTTTATTACACGGCACGGGTTTTATTTAATGTTTGCAATGTATCATGTAAAACAGGAACATGTTTAATGTTTTTTAATTAAGTTCCTTTTGGCTTCTTAAAGAGCTCCCACAGTTGGGGATATATTTTTTATCTTGCGCCCGACAAACTGTTGTCTTTAAAGACTTCGGGGTCTCCATGGCTTCATCTTTGTTGCAGCCTAACATTTATTTCAGTCGGCCAACATTTATCGTTTAACACGTATGAACAGACTTTACTAACATTGGCGGTTCCGAAAGGCAGCGAAGTGAAAAAAATATACGATGCATAACCAGTTGAATGTGACATATAAAGAATATGTTTCTCTCTGACTTAATACTACAAGAATGTGGCAGGAAGAACCCAATAGAAATAAAGCTCACATTGCAGTGCTGTGGACGCCGACCGCTGCTAAAATGACAAATGACGCGGATCCTACCTGCGACAATCGGTAACGATCTCCCAGTTTATCAACTGTTGTTGCTGCAGCACCGCCTGCTGGGCTGTGGAGAAAGACTTAATCCACCGAGGGTTTACAAAATAATCAAATCGTCGATGCCGGACAAATCATTGGCTGTGGAGAGATGAACAGACAAAGGAAGGAAGGCACACACACACACACACACACACTCGGTTATAAATAATAAACCTTGGCACGGTTCCTTCTTCATAAGTCAGATTGGTGGCAGGAAACCAAACTTCTCGCTGTGCCAACTTGTGACTGTCTGAGTGCATGTTTTTTTTAGTGGAGGCAGAGTGTTGAACACACAGAGATGGACTGGTGGTGTGTGTGTGTGTGTGTGTGTGCGTGTGTGTGTTACAGAGAGACGGACTGCAGCTCGTTTATTATGATGGTCTGTCTCTACCTGTATGTCAGCGTGCAGCTTCTGTCTGTGCATCGTCAGCCTGCAGAGGCTGGACTGAGTCACCGAGTCCGTCTGGGAAAACGCACATTTGCAAACTATACTTGTGAGGACCTTCATTGACATGCATTCCCTAGCCTCTAACCCTAACCAACCATCACAGCTATCATACACGCTGTAACTACAGCGGTCAAACACAAGAGGAAGAAATATTAAGTTGAAATACTTAACTTCAAGACAGGCACTTACAGAACAGCGTATTACTTATTGCTGCTGCGATTCAGGATTAAATGATGGTCGCCATAAATACATTTCCAGAGTTGTAAAAGCCCGTCTCACCGTATCATAAACGCTGTGCAGGGTTTTGATGTCTGATAAGCCTTCGAATCGGCGTGCGATGGATCGGTCCTCGCAAACATAGTACAGGGTGTACAAGAGCGCGCGCACACAAATATGCACCAGCCCCGTCTCATTTCATTTATTTGTTATCATGTGCCAATTTCCTCAGTTTCCTCAGTCACACGCAAAGGACACAAAGCTTTACGCACACACACACACACGCACACACACACGGTGCTATTTTCAGATGGTGACAGCAGGATAGCTGTTGATGAAAAGAGGGAATCTGATGACACGTGCTGGCCCTCGGCTATTCACTCGTCACATTGTCCAGATCATGAATCGGCCTCTGTTTGTGTGTGTGTGTGTGTGGGGCAGCAAACCAACAAGCTCTTTTCTATTCTGGAAGATACAGAGAGCATCAAAGGAAGCAAATGAGCCTTTTTTTTTTTTTTTAACTTTTGGATTTATTTAGATTCTGGAGAGGTTCAAGCGCAAATTTGTCGGCGAGAAAAAAAAGAGACTTTGTTACGTACTTTGTCTCTTCCTCTCCTTCTTGTTTCTCCCTGACAGAACTCCCATCATCGCGGGAGGGCTCTTTGTGATTGACAGGTCCTGGTTCAATCACCTCGGCAAATACGACACTGCCATGGACATCTGGGGCGGGGAGAACTTTGGTGAGTCGTCTCTTACGGGCACGAAGCTGAACACGGCGACAAGTCGATGCCGGGGAAAACAGAGAGATTAAGTGGCTGGGATGTTGTAATTGGAATAAAGATTTAGTCTTATCTTAAAGGAAATTTGCACCAAAGCATTTCAGCACAAAAAAAAACAAACCAAAAAAATCAATGGCTCCAGACCTCTCCCCCCACTTTTCTTCTCTCCTTTCAGTTTTCTGCAACTGAAACTGGTCTTTTCTTTTTGGCTTCTGATGCTCTGATAGTCCGACAGCGTGTTGTCGTCGTCATGCTGCCAGAGAGGGCTGCTGAAAGAAAAGACAATTGCACAGATTTAAACTACTGGTGTTCTACCAAAATCCATGCTAACACCAGTGTCACTCGCCACAGAGTGCATCCAAAAAAGACATGTTTTTAATGATTTCTGCCAGTTAAAACATTGTTGCACCACAGAGTCTTTGTGACTGAAACATGGACCAAAAACTCTCTAATCCGAGAAGACAGCAGAATTCTTGATTACCTGAAGATCTACCTACTGAAACAAATAAATATTAACATTTATGGTTTCCTCTCACTGCAGTACAATCCTCTATCATGATATATGCCATTTGGAATCACGTTGTCATTATATATTGTGATATTGTAAATTATAGATTAATAAATCGTTGTCAATGGATGAAAGAAGCAAAGAGATATATCTGTTCCAGTGACCTCACTATCTAAAAAATGAAGGTGCTTAATCACTTTAATGCAAAAATCCTAAAAAAATATATAATATATATACATTACGTAAAACAGTCCTGCTCATTATTGGCCACAAAGATCTAATTCACCCAGAGATCATATTAAAGCGATAGAAACCTTGATATTAACAGGATGGCAAATCTGTCTCAATCATATATATTTATTGTTTTTGAGGATTTGATTGTGATTGTAACTGTGATTGATCATTTCTGTAGTAGGATCAGCTCATGTCTTCATTGCGTTTTTGGCAACCCTGTTTTCTAAACGTCTAAAAACGACCAGTTACATGAGCAAACTGTGCTGTTGGAAATGTAACGTCATCGTGCCATTTGCAGATTTAGTAAAACTACTACGCTGCTGGCATGATTATCTTTCTATGCAAGATTTATGTTTTTATAGTTTCAAAGTTCTTGGTTAAGGCCAGATCATGGTCGTGGTTCTGAAGTGGGCTGGTTGATTATTTTTTTGTATTTTGACTAAAACTGCAGTCTTTGTCAAACCTTAACCATCTTACCAGCCTAGGAGTTTTAGGCTGATCCAGCCTCATCCACCCTGACCTCCTCCTTATAATTTGGAGCAGCTATGAGCACGTCACACTTGACGAACCTGGACTGGGAAAAAAAAAAAAAAAAAGGTTTTGCCAGTGAGCAAAATCCAGGCAGCAGTTACGCTTCCTCAAATAATCTGACAAAGCAAAATCGGTTTTATGCTGCAATCATGATTATTTAGTATGAGACAGGGTTTTCGCAGACAACTATCATGAGAAAGTGTGCACGTCCGTGGCCCACCAACAGCTCGGTGGCTCCCAAAGCGGAAGGCGTGATTAAGTATATAAAGGTGAATGAAGGTGAACGTTTCATTCAGCAGAAAAATCCAGGCGTTTACAGTCTGACATCCATCCAGCAACAACATCTGGCTCTCCTGCTGCTGCCGCTGCCCCCAGTCATCTGAGCTCTGTGTGTAGGTGTGTGTCTGTCTGCTCATTTGTTCTCCGTCATGTCTCCGTCAGTCTCACAGGCTCTGTGTCAGTATCTCGGTATCTTGCTGACGTCTCTTGTTCTCCTTTGTGCTCTCTGGTATTTCATCTTCACTTCCATCTCTCCTCTTCCTCATTAAACCCGGTCCATGCTCTCATTTTCACCTTCTCTCTCTCTTTCTCACACACACATTGCAGTCACAGTAAAACTTTGCAAACTTCTCAGCGTCTCGCTCTTTGGGGGAAACTGTTATTACTCTCTTTCTCTCCTCACAGTTCACACAGAC
This sequence comes from Gadopsis marmoratus, assembly GCA_036023855.1. Taxonomy (NCBI): domain Eukaryota; kingdom Metazoa; phylum Chordata; class Actinopteri; order Centrarchiformes; family Percichthyidae; genus Gadopsis; species Gadopsis marmoratus. Next base: position 13,227 of record JAVQJF010110975.1, on the reverse strand, counting down.
AGACGGACAGACAATTCAATTACACTGACAGACACACACACACACACACACACGCAAAGATGTGAACTAAAGTGAAGTTAGTTGTGTCTTTTATTTGTGCTCACATGGGAGAATGAACACAGTATAAGCAGGTCGTGAACACACATGCATGCACACAGTTACACAACACACATGCACGTTCTCACACACACACACACACTGACTCAGGCAAACAAATCAAAGTCCGTCAGCGGATCATCAAATATTCAGAGAGGCTTGGCCCACTTAGCCGTGATGTGCAGGATAGAGAACTAACGAGGAGGCACGGAACTAAAAAGGCAAAGCTGCTAATAAACAACAAGCCTGGTCACACGCAGAGAGAGCAGATGAAGTTACCCAGTTACCATGATACATCTGAGCTTTGACATGCTAAATAAGTAAGTTTATTTATATAGCGCCTTTCAAGAATGGGAGCGTCTCAATAAACATAAGGCAACAGACGTAAAATACAGATTTAAGAAGAGTTACACAGAAACACCGCTGCAACGACGGTTCTTGGGCTAAGAAACGAAAATATGTTATTTGTTATAAGTGGCAGATATATTATGACACTTCTTGGTGAAAAGGAACATTCAAGTCAAGTCAGTTTATATATAATATATAGCCGAATATCACAAATCACAGTTTGCCTCAGGGGGCTTTACAGTCACAGTTACTGTGTACAGCACCCTCTAACCCTCAGAGCCTCGATTCAGATAAGGAGAAATTCCCCTAAAAATCTTTAAATGGGAATAAAATGGAAGCAACCTCAGGAAGAGGAACACAGGAGGGATCTCTCTCCCAGGACAGACGTCAGGTATAGAAACAGGATTATCTTTTGCACTTCAGTAGCTAAATTAGGACCAGTTAAGACCTAAACGTTTACTCCTAATTGAGCCAAAATACAGGAAAAGCACACAGTGAAATATGACACTTTTACAGTAGCTTCAGCTGTGAATATGCAGAAGGTTTAGAGGGTCGTCTGTGTCTGTGGTGCGTGCAGAGATCTCGTTCCGGGTGTGGCAGTGTGGCGGCAGCCTGGAGATCCTGCCCTGCAGCAGAGTGGGTCACGTCTTCAGGAAGAAGCACCCGTACGTCTTCCCTGAGGGCAACGCCAACACGTACATCAAGTAAGTCTCTGAGCAACCTTTGACTGATGTTAATGTCCAGCTTTATTGCAGACCAACATGTTTTGGCTTGTCGCCGTTGAGCAGGAGATAAATTCACGCAGCGTGTGGTGTTTAAGGATTCAGATCATTTTCCTAAGGATCTCGTCACTTTCTGTCCTTCTCATTATGCTTTTATTTAGTTATAAACATGCTTGATTTTGTATGAGTGGAATCTTGACCGTCAGAATTGTGTAATTGGATGAAAGTGGAGAGCAAATGTTAAAATAGTGTCGTGCGGCCAGAGTGAGAACTATTTTACGCAGGTCGGAGCCACAGCTCGGGTGATTGACAGCTCGTTGTTGTCCTCGTCTCCCTAGCGACCATCTCATTCCGATTTAGCTTCTTTTTTCCCCCCAGTTTTTGCACAAACTTCAGCATAAATCAGCAAATCTAACTGCTTCTGTTTGATGTCCGTTTCTATCTTGGCAGGATTTCCTGGGTGACATAACTGGAATCATAGTCTGCCTGTCGTACAATGCGTTGTCCTCTGTATCTGCTCTGTCATTCAATATGTGCTCCATTCTTCCTGTCAAGAATAAAAGCACTGTGTATGGTGGAATAATACTGACGTACAGGCTGAATTCACTACTTAAATGAGTTCCCGATTGACCAACTGTGGTACCGAACTAACTAATTGCTTCCTAAACTCATTTGGTGTGCACTTACACACTAACCTAACTAATAATTCCACTAAATGTAATGCTGACTGATTCACTGTTTGACTGACATACTACACAGGAAACAGCCGTGCAGCGTTTGCACTCTGAGCTGTGCGTCGCCGCCACCAAACGCTGTTCACATCATTGTTAAAGTGGATTTACGGCTGCCTGGGAGCCTTTGAGCTGCAAGTGCAATATTATCCTATTAGCATAAGCTGTATTCTTTTCTCTGCCCCCTTTCAAACAGTTCAAACAGAAAGATGTTTACAGGCAGTCCAATAATCCATTAACAGGACTAATGTGCTCAGACTGCATGTGCATTGATCTCGTATAAATAAATGAATCAAGGCAACAATAAGGATGCTGGTTCCATTCAGATTACAAAATGGAGTGCAATTCCAACATTACTGCGTCGTGCACTCATAGTGTTATATAGTAAGGAATAAGAACAAAAGGAGTAGTATGGAAATTGGGAGACAGTGCTTGTCATGAAGTTGAGGTCATGGAAGACTTTTCTTTTTTAAATTGTCCAGTTTGTTAGTGAATATCCACTGAATGGCCAATATCAAGCCTAGGCGTGTAATGAAAAGCATTCTGGGAAACATTGTAAATGACAAAGTGAAGTAGAAGACGGGGAGAGTGAGTTCACAGGAAACTAAATTGCAGCACTTCATCACGACAAAACTCCCGGGATCCACTGACCGCCACAGCAGACTGATGATTTATCTGGCGGGTTGTTCCTTTAACTGCTCAGCAATTCATAACCCTCGGCGTGTGAGCAAGGCACTAACGCCGCCGGGGTTGGTAGTAGGCTTCCCTTTGTGGTTGGATGGGCGGTGCGGGGCACTGATGATGCCAGGTCGGAGGGGCCCCGGTTCCCGAAAGGAGCGCTCCCCGCTGCCGAACGGCACTTTAGAGCAAAGCCGCCCGCCAAACGGCTCATATAAACTTATTGTTTTGTGTCAACCAGCTAATCCACGCCAACGCTCAGACTCCTCTTCGTTCTTCTTTTTCACATTCTGTTTAGTTGCTCATTTTGTTCCCTGTTGGCCGTTACCGAGGCAACATCTGTTCAGCGCGGCAGATGATGGCTTTTATTCGTCTCACGATGGCCCTGACGTTTGTGATCGACGCTGATCTCCCAAACAAAGCTGCCGTTGTCTGCTCGCGTGTTGCTCTGCCGGTTAATTAGCCGGAGGCTCGGCGCTGGCGTTCTGGGTTATGAATATGCTTAATAAAAAGATCTGCCTAATAATTCGATTACAAAGATGATGCTGTTCCCGCCCTCGCCGAGGCCCGGCTGCTGTGACCTTGTGTGTGCGTGTGTGAGATGTTGTTTTTAATTGTAATTTTTATATGTTTATGTTTATACGCCTACCAA
>JAVQJF010110975.1:0-5000 GCA_036023855.1 Gadopsis marmoratus | reverse complement strand
AAGAGGGAGAGTCAAACTGTTAATACATTCAATCACATCAACAGAGTCTGTTAATCAGTGCAGGATGCACCTTTGGAGCAGGTATTTGGGGAATTGTTTATCTTATAAGATGCTGTTGTGTGTTTGTGCTGCCGTGTTAAACTGTTAACGGGCATGTCGATAATGAATAAATCTTCCTGCCTGCCTCTAATTCACGGACTACAGGACCACAATCGAAATCAAAAAATGTTCGGCTTCATTATGTTTTCCACGTATAACTGTAAAATTGTTTTTAAAAAAAACGTTGCTAACTAGCTATAATATCGAAACCACATATTTGCAGTTGAAAGCTAAATTTAGAGCGCCCCTAAATGGCGGTTATAGTCCCTCCCTGCATAACTTTTTTTTTTAAATTAATTTGGCTAAATTACAATTAAGTTACCAAACGGTTAACTTGTTTGTAATTGTAACACTTCATTGCTTCATGAAGACCATATTGATCATACAGTGAGACATTTCTAGTCATTTTTCATGTGTGTGTGTGTGTGTCATCCGAAACATCCACTGTAAACATCAAGATTCTGGTTTCAGTCTCTCAGACACAAAGAGAGGATTTCTTTAAAGCCGCAATTTGGAACCACATACAGGAAGAAATCAATAGCCGGAGCAGAGAGACCAATTTGTAAAACCACAGCAGCAGAAAACAGACCAGAATGCTCGCAATGTCGGCCATCTCGGATTCAAATGTATTCTGTTCTATTAATGCGAGGTTTCACATAATTTAAGGGTGACAGCTGCGCATAACAGAGCAGAAATGTAAGAGTAGGAGAGTGACGGGCATGAAATGCGACCCACTGAGCCAAAAGTAATGAGTGCAAAAGCATGAAGTTGTGGTTGCATCGTTTCGACTGTTGGCTGCCAATGTGAGCATGAATACGAGGCAGCTCAGCCAATTTTCCCAGAAAGATAACGCTTGCATTCACTTCCTTGCAGACAGGTGTCAACGTTGTTTTGAGCCAAAGTGCACTTTATTTGTAGCCTTTATTTATCCAGGGAGCACTTTTGCTGAGGACGCAGGCTTCAGCTGCTTCATGTTTAACTACACAACCACTGAGCATGTTTACCTGCAACCCGATAACTCTGATTGCACTAAGTGATCATGTTTAAAACATGGCCTACTTTCTCTGACAGCCTTGTTAAAATTATGTATTCACTTAACAGTTGGTCTGCCCCTCATCACTCCTCTACCTCTGGCGCTGTTGTTTGGTTTAGAAATACAATACTGAAGCTCCGGGGGGCCGGAATAAGATACGATAAGATAGAATAAGACCTCTTTTTTTTGCCTCTTGGGAAATTAAGTATGACGGCAACACAAGAGGGGAAATAGAAAGTAGGCAGAAAGAATATGTGCAAAACCAATAAAGAAATTCCCTGATATTACTGAGCAAAGTGACAAAGTCAATTTTATATCTGAATTTTGTTTAAAATCATTCATATAAGAAATGGATAACGAGTATATCTCCGTGTGAATATAAAAAGTAAGAAATATAAGAAGAAGAAAATATCGAATACAGTATAAATGTGATAAGTTATTACAGAATGTAATGAGATAATATGATATAGTATCATGCAGTAAGATAAGTGTTCTATACATGGTGTAATTCTGCAGATAATAATAAAAATAGCCAGAGTTCAAATTGGAAAAGGAGCCAAACATTCACATGAGCACCTATTTGAACGTAACAGGCAGCTTCAGTGGGGAGGTAGTGCGTGCAAACGGACCAGCTGATCCCTGGGAGGCTCCGGCAGACATGATATATTGAGCTACAGCACCAATTAACCTACAGTGTCATTCTCTTTACTGCAGTTCAATAAATCAATCACACGCTGAAATAAACCCTGCAGCGTTGAGTTATTCAAGATAAAACTCCATACATCATAGAGCTGCTTTGAACAGACCTCCTACTGTCCCTTCACCCGCCAACGCTCACCCTCCATTACCTCATACGGGCCAGCGAGCAGGATTATTATACATGTAGCAGTGTTGCAACGGTAATAATTTTTGCTAAAGACGTTGTCCTGTCATCACTCACTGGATTTGACTCGGTCGATATGAGCACAGAAGGAGAAGAAGCAGGCAGGTTCCACTTGAAAGCATTTATTATTTTCTCCAGTCGGGTCAAAAGGTGTAGTGAGCGAACGTTGAGTGGTTTCACTTTCAACGCACTCTGGAACAAAAGGATTATGGACCGATGCACCCAGCTCCACCGCAGTGCAAACAAAGAATGAGCTCTGATTATTATTATGGCATGACTGGTTGATTCACCAAACATGTAGCTGTTGATTCAGATCATTTACTAAAAATAAAATCAAAATAGTCCTGCATTGAAAATGTTAAGTGAAAGTACTCATAATTCAGAAAAACGCGGCTTTACTGTTTCACATCGTTGTACATGTGATATTTTTGAGTTACAGTCAAGACAGAATATTATGGATATACTCATTAGTCACAGCACTATTCATTTTAATAATAACTTGGCAATAATTCAAATAGTTAACACAGTAGTTGGTATTGCTATCATCAAAACATCACTTAAAACATGTGGCACGTCTTTATGAACACACACACACACACACACACACACACACACACACACACACTGGAATACTATAATAGCCCTGACCTAGTTACACATTCTGTTTGTGTGCGTGTTTTGTTTCTCTGCTCTTATGTTCATTCCTAACACGTCTTTCTCTACATGATCATTATTATCAGGGAGGTGTTACGCTGAACCTTGACCTCCTTACTATTTGCTGCCTGTGTGTATGTGTCATGTTTTCCTGTCAGAGTGGTTATGAATACACACAATTTTAAGAGTTAAAATATCTGTACTCTTCTCTTCGTATTGTGTGTATCAGAGCTCTACAGTGCAAACATCACAATCTCTCACTTCACATTTTGTTCACATCGTACCATCAACCGCATGCTGTTGTAGTGTTCGGCTGTCCACATAAGTCTGGCCATGTAGTGCATTTTTTCAGTCGGGATGTAAAATCTCGATTTGTAAAGTGTCTAGTTAATACAGATGTCCGATAATGTGGTGCTCTAAACGTACAGGAGCAAAACATTTCGAAATACGCAGGTAAAATACCAATAAAGTGAAATTGTACTTTAACTAAATGTCACTGTGCTCGATTCCTCGCTTCTCCCTGAATGACTTTATCGTCGTGACCGCTTATCAGAAACCAAACCAAACCTAAAGCAGCACTCCAAAATGTCGGTTTGACCAAGCCCCAACTGACAAAACGACATTTTAAACACTGAAATGTAAAAAAAGAAAAGCATAATAATAAAGTTTTCTCTGTCTCTGTCTCTAGGAGTGGGTGTACACTCACGGGCAGCAGATCCGACAGCAGCAGCACTGTCTGTCTCTGTCCACCACCTTCCCTGCCTCCCAGGTCCTGCTGCTGCCCTGCAACATGGCCGACGGCAAGCAGGTCTGCACACACACACATGCACGCACACACACACACACACACACACACACACACTTCAGGTGGTGTGTAGCTGCAGGCCAGTCACTGCCGTTTATCTTATGGCTGATAATTTAATCTAAATGTTAATTAATCTAAAGCTAAATTTGTCTAAAGATGATCGTTACACACGCGCACACACACACATTCACGCTGCAGGGGCCGATGCTCGACACTTTTTTGGACAGGCACCTTGAAGTACACACACACACACACACACACATGCACACACTTGTCATTACCTGACCACTGGGCACCTTGACGGCGTCCCAGAAACCCCTGCAGCAGAGAACAACCTGACAACCAATAAATCACCTGAGAGAGAGAGAGAGAGAGAGAAGGAGAGAGGCACAGGTGGAAAGGTGAAGCAAGGCAGACAAAACAGGAGAAAGAGAGAAGGAGGGAGAGAAAGAGAGAGAGAGAGAGGTAGCTGAGACTTCGCTCATTACACATCACCAACTGTTCAGGCTGCATGTGTGTGTGTGTGTGTGTGTGTTTATCCCATCTGTACTCAGACATGACACGAGTGCGCACACGTTTTTACAACCGTGTGTGTTAGTGTGTGTGATTCACTCGGTGTTTGTCATTGCTGTTATTATGTATTATTTGATCTATGAGTCAGCGGGGGGATGGAGAGATGGAGGGGCGAAAGATAGAAACGAAACAATGAGATGAGGAAATAAAGGAAAGGAGAGGAAAGGAGGAGGAGAGAGGTTGGAAATAATTAAGGCAAGGAAAGAAAGACGCGATGAAGAAAAGGAAAGCAGGGGCTGAGAAAGAGAGGAGAGGGATGAATAAACAGGGGGAGAAAGGAAGTAAAGTCCAAAACAAACTGGCCAGTAATGCGTCGTGTAACGCAGCACACAGCGAATACACAGCAGCACGTCAGCAGGACCTCAAAGCAAAGTAAGACGCTTAATGCATCAAACACAGTGAATCTGGATTCTGGGTTTGTGTGCTATTTCACTTGATTTCTCACCTGAAGAGTCCTGCTCCGGCTTTACAACAGCGACTCTGTGGCTCAGACAGGTCTGGATGTGTGTATACACAAGAAGAGGTGGCAGCGACAACAGCACAGAAGAAGATGTGTTATCAGCACGCAAGACACGGAGTCGAGGGACAGTAGACGTCCAGAAAATCCACAAAAAGAAAAGCTGTTTTTTCTGGAGTGTCAATACTGAAAATTAGGACGGTAGTGAAGTCTGATGCAGGCAGCGTGTTTTGGAGTTGACACAGGAAGAGCGAAAAATAGAGCCACAAAAAGAAAGAAAGATAGGGAGGAAAGGAGGGAGGAAGGAAGGAAGAAAATAAGGTAGGTAGGAAGGAGGGAGGGAAGAGAGTGATAAAAAAGAAAGGTAGATATAAAGAAAGGGATGAAGGAAACGAGGTAGGTAGGAAGGGTGGGAAGAGGAAATGATAGTTTGAGCCTGTAATATACCAGACTGTTAAATTAACTGACTAAAAACAACTGTAGTGAACACACACAC
>JAVQJF010110970.1:0-23071 GCA_036023855.1 Gadopsis marmoratus | reverse complement strand
CACAAAATAAAATTTTGTTTATTTTTTTTTTATATACACACACACACACACACACACACACACACACACACACACACACACACACACACACACACACACACCCTTACATGTATTATACACATTTTTTCCCCCCCCCAGCCACTTGCTATTTTCTTGCCTCTTTTCAGAGCAGTGTCCATTTCCACTCAAATGAGCATGAGCACTGTGCGTGGCAGCGGGCCTCTCCTTATCCACACGTCAATAGGGAGTGTTTGCAGAACACCCACTAAGGACCTGAGGGCCAAGGGTCATCAAAACCTCCATCTTCTCCCTATTTGAACCTTTGACAGCAGTAAAACAAACAATCCTTAAGATCTCATCAGAGGCTTGAACTTGGCAGGGGCTCAGCGGTGTGAATTAACTTCCTCTGTTGGTCTGCCTACATTTGACACCTGGCTGGATTTTGTATTTGGAATTTTCTCATTTCTGAACTTAATAAGGTTAAACAACTCTATAACAAAAACTACACAATTATAATTGCAACATTGACTACTACAATCCCCAGCAGTATTTTGTAGTGCTAATGGTCCAAAAGAAGTCCTTGCAATGCTGCACAGAATACCTGAACAACAAATGAAGGAGGATATAAATGAGTCTCTTTATTTACAGTGGATAAATATAACGTGTATTTCATTATAATAGTATTCAGCAATATGAAGGCATTTTAACTTTAAATTGTGCTTGTTTGCATTTGTAGCCGACACGGGCAACTTTTTTTTTAAATGTTCCACTTTTAGGTGTAAGTATAAAAAAGTTTGAATATTATGTCATAAAACATATAGATGATTTAGCTTTGACTCATTTCCTGCCTACCACTTACTCCCGTTCAACTTTAAATGAAATTGTAGTGAACATTGTAGATGTAAGTACTCTTGATTGATCAATAATTCTGTTATAGCAATCCTTGCGACTTCCATATAAATTTGTTACATATAATGCTTTAACACTGTTTAAAAGTCAGCCAACATTGATGTAAAACGAGCCAGAAGCCAATAAAAAAGGTTTATAGAATTATTATAATTCTGAATGTTATCAGTAAATATGCCTTTTTATGATAGTTGAAAGGAGAGAATGACGAGAAAAATTAGGGACACTCGTCTGCCAGAATTGAACAGGGGTGTTGCGGTTATATGATGTGTACAGTATCATAGACCGCCAGCCCACCCGGTTACCCAGTTTAACTAAACCTGAAGGATTGCCAGACACGTGTCTCTGCCTTTTCTGCAGGTCTGAGATTGTGCATGTTGGGTTATATGAACATATCTGTAGGAGTGTGTCTCTTGTTTTTGTCTGTAAGGTTTTCTGTCTTTCTGTCTGTTTATATCTGCTCTCTGATCGAGTGACAAACATAAAGAGGCAAGGAGAGGAGGGGGGCAGCCAAGCTTGGAAACATCATGCGATAGGACTAATTCTTCCACAGTAAATACGGGGTATTAGGCTTCTCTGTCGCAGCAGGGGCCCTGAAGAAGCACACACACACACACACCCTTTCTCTCGAGCTCGCCACTTCTCTCCTCTGTCTTCCTTGTGCTTCCATTCCCCGTATATCCCTCCCACCGCCCCAGCCCACCCCCTTAGGCCCTGACAGATGTGTGCTGAACAGACCACATACATGGAGGGTGTCACCTTACCCCCTCTGGAACTAAAGGGCTAATGCACCACATTTAGGAGGCTGCCACCCTTTGTTCTGCCAGGATAAGAGGTGACGGGGATGGGAAGACTGAGACTAGACCTAGCTCTTTACATGGCCCAAGTCTCCTTTATTTCTTTGGCCTTTCTGCATATTTCTTTTCCTCTATAAACTTGTTTTCCTCTCCTCTCATTCTTCCAACTTTCTCCCTGCCACTTCTGTACTTCCATTATCATCTCCCTAAGATTTAGCAGCCATCGTGGGAATGCAGCACAGGATTTGTTAGGCACTGAATTACACTTATCACACATTATCCATCTTCATCGTATTGCCGCCACCTTGTTCATAGCACCTCTTTTTGCGTGACATGACTAAGGTGATTGAACACCCGTCAGCGGTGACCTTCATGTTTAAGGGGATTTCACTGTAAAAACACAAAGGAATTACCCAGTAATAACTCCTAACTACATGTTCTCTTTGCTAAATGTGTTATTGAAATCCCCTTTGCTTCTGTGCAGGAATGTGTCTCCTGTTGTCCTCTGGGAGGATAATTGCACAGGGGTGTCCTGTAATTTAGTCTCCGTCACCATTGATCAGCTGGATTTATGTGCCATTACGTCACTGTTCCAGTCAACAGTCGTAATTATGTCTCACTGGGAGAGAGACTGGGGCCTCCAGTTACACGGGACCAAAATACCTGAATAAGCTTTATTCAAACAGCTCCTGCCGTTCACTTAGTAGCAAATTGACACTGGTGGCAGATCGACTGACCTCCAGATGAGAGGGGTGGATGGATGGATGGATGGAAAGATTTGTCGAGCTCCGTTAGAGAGTCATACCTCATAATAATACCTGTGCCTCAAGCTGTTGCTGTGGCCCTCTGACGTCTGTTTGTGCTTTAAAGGTGCACGCAAGTTTAAAGAGAGGATGTGTTTGAGATGGATCTCTGTGGTCCTCTGCACCTACAAGTGGATTTTATTCATTTCAGCAAGACATGAGCCTTCCAGTTCAAAGGTGTCCGTCAATGGCAGGGCGGACCAAGTGACCTAAGGACTGCCTGCGTCGGAGTTTTATGTACAATTGATTTTTTTGGTTTGTTTTATGGGTATAATAAACGCAGGACCTGCTGCACCCTGGTTTTCTCTTATAGTAAGCTTGTGATACCCCCCTCCCCCCCAACCGCTCATCCTCCCAGTGATTTAGTTGCAGAACATTTCACACGGACGAAGTTAACAAATATGTTAACGTAGGTTATTTGGAAATTGTGATGGACCATTTTCATTAATTTGGGACATTTTGTAGCCATTAATGAGGAAAACAATCTTCAGATTAAGTGATCATTTAAAAAAACATTTGTTTGTTGTTGCTCTGATTAAAATATGGGAGTTGATTTAGAGCTGTAATGATTAATTAAGTGATAAGCAGGTTAACAGATTAACAGAAAATCTGCTACTTTGATCATTTTTTAGGTCGTTTTGGAAGCAACAATGCCAAACAGCTTGTCACGTGTTTGGAATCTGCTGCTTTTCTCAGTTTCCTTTCACTGTAGATTGAATATCTTTTGGATTTTTGACTGTTGGTTGAACAGTCAAAAAGTCTCCTTGGGCAATTTTTCACTAGTTTCTTATATTTCCTAGACCAAAGAATGAATCCGTTAGTTGAGAAAGTAATCGTTAGCTGCAGCCCTGAATTCAACTCAAATCAATATTTGATGCATGTGTGGGAGGTGTTTGTTTTTATTTTCTTGCTAGGCTCCATGTTTTCCTATTTTGTTGTCAGTCATCTTTATTTCAGTAATGGTTGTCATTTTCCTGAGACTGGAGGTCTCGGGTGTAAAAAGTACTTGTCAAATTAGTGTTCAACTTTCCTTGCCTCGCTTTAGTGAACAATATACTGTATACTGTACTAGAGAGAGCCACTTAGAGGAAAGTCTCTGATTCTGTGTATGTGTGTGACAAAGAGAGGGAGAGAGAGAGAGAGAGAGATTGAGAGGGCTTTGTTTTATTTCTGTGGGCAGATTTCAAACAGCATCTGGTGAGCCCTTGAAAAAGACTGTTATGAGTATGTTCAAATCCAAAATCATTTTTGCGCTGCCCTCCCTCCTTTTTCTCTCCTCCTTGTTGTCAGTGTGACACATGGTGATATCTTTCCCTCCTCCCTCCCTGCCCCTCTCTCTCTCTCTCTCTCCTCTCAACATGTAGCCATTTCCATAACAGAAAACGAATATTTTTAATTTGCTGCTTTCCATAATTTTGCAACATATGGTATAAACGATTTTGATGCAAATGTATGTGCTAATTATTTGCAGACGAGCCTTAAACAGGCCAGCCATTGAAGTGGAATGAAAGCAAATTTGCAATCACCTTAAAATTTGCTAACCATTTACTGTTAAGTAAACTTTGCTAAGTAATTTAATTACCTTGGACCGCTGGCAGGGGCTCAGGGCTTTTTCAGGTGGGGGTGGAGAGGGAGGCTGAATGCAAAGAATGCAGAATGAGAGAGATGAGAAGGAGAGAAGTAAAGACGGTGTATATTGTTAAAAACAGTATTGCTGAATTTCCACCATGTGGAAGGTATTTCTGGAAAGGATTCTGTTGCTGCGGCACCTTTGCAAGGGGAAGAGAGGGAGTCGAATTTGAAGTTGTACTGTGACATCAGGCTTTTAGGATTGGACCATCTCTTAAGTTTGTGTGTTTGTTTAATGGGCTTTGCTGTCTGATTGGCCCTGGAGATGACATAAATCGATTGCTGCAAAGTGTAGACCTGTGCATTCCTGCTGTCATGATTTGTAATCACTTCTACCCTCTGACACACTATTCTTCATGTTAACGCCAGGGCTGCACAATAATGTCAAAAAGTAAATCTTGTTTGCCTAATACTGTGGTCATGGTTGTTAATCATGATTGTTGGTGTCGGGGCATTCATGTCGAAATTCTGAGTGACTTTACAGTGCTTCTGTGGTGCACAGGAAGAAGGTCCATGGTTCAAATCTGTCTTTTTGAAAAGTATTCACGCCCCTGGAAGTTTTCATGTTTTTATTGCATCACAACATTTGATTCCAAGTAGATTTAACAGAGTGATTAGAATTAATATAAATTACAAAATCCACATTTGCAGAAGTATTCACTCCCGTTTTATAGGGCACATACAAGTCATCACTGATGCAGCCTGTCGTTTTTAGAAGTCACATAATTAGTTAAATGGAGACCAGCTTTGTTGAATTTTTCTTTTAAATCAGCATCTAAATAGTCAATTATCAATAGATGTAGCCTTTATCTGTGCTTTTCTTGTGCTTTTGTTCACCCCCACAGCCCAGAACCATGGAGGTGAGCTTGAATTTGAAATTCCATAATTGCGCATAGGAGTGAATGCATTTCTCTACGTGCTGTGAAAGACTGGCAGCTTGACTAGGATGTTTCCCCCCCTTTCACCCAGTGCATGCTGGGACAAGCCCCAGCCCCCCTGCGACCCTGACTAAAAATAAGCAGGTATAGAAAATGGATGGATATCCAGCGTTGCTGTCATAGATGGGCCAGGATGGGTAGCTGCAGCAACCTTGGCCTTCGTACACTAATCACACTGGATGAATCTGGCTCTTTAGATGATTGGATTGATTGGTTGGTTGTATTACTGTAAAGGACAGCAACAATTCCAAGGCTTGTTTGATGTCATGAATGAAACGTCTCCTAATCAGACACATTTTGACTAAAATTATTCTGCGTTTACCTTTTTGTCACTGGTTGCTTTTTCTTTCAACATTTGGACTGATAAAGTCCTAGTATACTAATCGGTGTTTTGATTTAAAAAAAAAAAAAAGAATCTCAAGTCTTTGGTTACACATACTTTACCCTACGACACCTTTAATGTGCAGCTCATCCTTTGTGCTACATTGTGGGGTGAATGATGTGCCAGCGACACCTGAAACAAAACAAATAACCTCAGGTGACAACAAACAACAGATTTCAGTATGTAGTCAGTTTCCCAAAAGTAAAAAAACATTCAGAAACCAGGAGGGGAAAAATAAGTACACCCTTTAATTCAGTAACATGTAGAACCACCTTTCTGTACAGAACCTGAAGTGTAAAAACAAGTTGTGTTCTGCAGGGAGTTATGTGCCTCTCGGCTGGGATTCACAGGCGAAGAAGCGTATTTCCTTGGGAATGTCCGATTGCTTCAAGGTTCCCTGTACTCCCTGCATGTCTGCATGTGAAGCTGCCTGAGCACTTGGCCTCTGCATTCCTCTTGTAAAAGGTTTAAACATCGTTAAATGCAATAATTTTGATATTGTGGAAATAGGTGTCACGTTATGCGATTAAACATGGTTAATTTTATAGCTCTGCTGTATTAAGGTGGTGTTGGATGTTATGGCGAACAGTCAGCGGGTACGGCGAAGAGGCGAATACCCCATGCAGTTCTGTAGCCTGCTGGACTGCATCAACAAGCTGCAAACACACTGGTTAGCTTCTTGAAGCTTTACATGATCAAAAAACAAAAATCTGACTTTGCTGTTACTGTTTTCATCTTTATCTGTGTGTGTGTGTGTGTGTAGCCTGTATGTAGGTAGATGGAGTATATGTGTGTTACTGTCAGGGGTTTAGCTGCTTCTATAACAAGCTCAACTGCTGATTTCAAATAGAAATGTAACTGTAACAGACGTTTCCATGTACAAGAATTTTTGGTATCATATATAACAAAATGTCATTTCAAAGGAGTCAATACTTCTCTCAAAGTTTTTATTTTTTCCTTAATTTGCCCTTTTTTCTCTCACCAATCTGAGCCTCCTCTAGTAGTAAAGTTGAAAGGGCTTGTTCTCTCCTTTCACACCAGCGATGCTCCACAGACACACACAGGAAGGCGAGGACTGGGATGGAATTGAAGTAATAAAAACCTCTTTGTTTTAGTTTGTATTGGACCATTCATCATCACTTTATTTAATACGAGGCTGTAATTGTGCCATCCCCTACCATCACTAATGGCTGTGTTCGTCTGTGTTTGCTTTGTTGATGGAAATGAATGAAATTAGGATAAACAACCCCACAGTCACGTGTAATCAAGCCCTGATTAATGTACCAGCGTTTCAGCGCCGTTTCTCATTCCACAACACCTGATATCTTTCCCATAAACAAATTCTGTTTGTCTAAATGAAGAAATTAAATGACGCATTTGATGAGTTTATGATTGACCCGGTCCAGCTCGTGGCTCATTATTCTCTGTCTGTTGAGGCCAAGAGGCATGTGACTAATGCTCTGTCACTTCCCACATGAGGATTTATCACCACCACTGATTAATGGCAGCCAAACAGCATTTTAATAATTTTATGATTGTGTTTTCTGGCAGTCACAGAGAGACAGAGAGAGAGAAAGGAAGATAGAGGGTAGCGGGAGGGAGGAAAGGGGGTGAGGCATTTAGAGGGAGAGGGTCCAAAGAGAGAGAGAGAGAGAAAGCGACAGTGTTCATCCCAGATTAAATGTTTTATGCCATTGCAGGCTGAGCAGACGGAGGCATGATTATGTGCCGTATGAACATCCCCATGAATCTTCCTCTCGCACTTGAAAAGTATTTCATACACATGTTTAATGAATTTCACCCCCCTCATTATTACATTTACTTTTTCCACTGGAAAGCAACAAATTGGCAACAAATCTGTGTAAAAAAAAAGAAAACACCTCAACAGTGAGCTTCCCCCAGGGGTTGATATGTGGAGGAGGATCAGGGAAGGGGGCTGATTTACAGGTTAGGAAAATGAAGGGGTTAAAGCGTTGGCATGGCAGATGAAGATTATGGTATGGCTAGTAGTTTATGTCACAGGCTTATATCTTGCAGCAGATACTGATAAGATAACTTCAGATGATCCAATGGGCTTGAGAAATGAGAAGATTGTCATGGGATTTATGTTTAAGTCTTGACTCAAGACCAGGTTAATCATGCCAAGCTGTCCTTCTCTTCATTTACTTTCATAACAGTCTGTCATTCATTTACATTTACATGTCCTGTCAAATGCCTCTGGGAAGCCTTCAGACTACATTTTAGCATTGTGACTGTGCTAAAACAAAATGTGGTTGAACCCACTAATTTGCTGTTATAGATATCTGAACCTTTTCATATTTATACTATCTATAACTTAGTGTAACTATACTATCCCGTTTTCCAGATGTAAAATAATTTTTGTGCTTTGTTTTCATTTTAGGGGAAAAACTCATTACAGTGCTAAATGACTTGGTTGGTTAATACTGTATATCTTGCTGTAACAGAGGCAATGGCTTTGTATTAGTTTTATTTTATATATTGATATTTTGCTTAATTCAGTTTTTATATAAAATCAATCATGAACTTCATCTTTTAAAATTTAGCAGCCAAACTGTATCACCTGAGATGATATAAGGAAATGTATACATTTATGATGTTTTTTGACACTATTTCTTTGACTTTGGCATTTCTACAGTCCAAGCTTGCTTTCATAGCATTCATTAATTTGGCTGCAGACCTGAAGTGGCTGTGCTCGGCTAGTGATCTGCGTTGCTCTGTATGTTAAATGAGATTAGAGAAGAGAGATTATATGTGTAGGGAGAAATGACAAGATCGACAGATGCAAGCGGATGTTAGTGACTTTTCTTTGTAAGTGGGCTTTTGAGCTCCTGCCTGGTTACCACCCTGGGTCCATCACAATCAGCCTACAGTTTGTGACATGTTCTTTCAAGTCCGATTTTTGATGCAGATTATGTTGTAATTAATTAAGTATGTGAACTTTACTTCTGTAACACCTTTCAAAACAATGTGCTGTACAGGTGCACATAAAATACAACATGAATGTCAGGAAATGGTCAAATATACTGTAGATAGATAAAAGTACATTTAAAAAAGTAATACAACCGTTAAAGTGATATGTAAGTTGTCTCTCTACGTCTTAACCTAATTTCATATGTAATGATTGGTCTCGTAAACGTAGAACATGTCTGAATTGACCAGTTGTTGTTGTTGGTTTTAAAGCCATCAACCATTCAGCCATCATGTACCTGACACCGATGTACAGTTCCAGTGTGTCATCAAATTGGTTTTGTGGTCATGGGTCAAATCTATACTGGGAACAAAAGATTGTTTTTAGTTTCAAATAAGTTACTCTAGAAAACAACACATTGTTTCTGTAAGTCAAATATCTGACTAACGTTGGCAAACCAAATGCAACGTTCTGCAAGAATCTAGGGCTGAAAAACGCTTCAGCCCTAGATTCTGTCCTGTTTTTGACTTTAGATATACAATTAAACAGTCCAAATGCCTTGGACTGGATTAACTTATTATAGTTATTACTTATTATTAACATATTACTTAATTCAGACCTGGAATTAATTTGGTGTCAATAGCCCGCTGATTATTTCAAGTGTTAGTTACATATTATGACCTTCTTTTGTAAGATTGATGCGTTAGCATGTGTTCATGCATGTGCTTACATCTGCTCTCATGGTGCTGGAGAGTTAAATTCTACATGCCAAGGCACATATTGTACTGACTCCAATGGATTCGAACAGCATGTGTTTTATTCCTGCCACACCAGCAACCTTTCAAAGTGAATGTTAGTTTGAATTAGATTAGTGTGGGTCATTTTTCCTCCTAACTCAGAGACACGGGAATAAACGCAGCGCGGCTGATAAACATTTAGACACCTGTCGTCTCCAATCTCACGTTCCAGGCCCCAGGAACAGATGGAAGTCATGAGTTGTTTCAAACTTCTAATGGAGTCCTAATTTCGTACAGATTGCGCCGTTACCCTGCCCCAACTCACGCACGCACGCACGCACCCACACACCTTATTATTTCTCTGTTCTCTCTCTTGTTACATGCTTCTGTCTACTCTATCTCCCACTCTCCATCTCCTGCTTACTTTCTCAGTCTTTGAGAGTCTTTACAAAAGGAGGCGGAAAATGTAGTCAAGAAATGCCATTAAGATAACATACTGTCCAGAGAGACTGCTAAAGCTAGCGCTTGCTGGGTACTCTTTATGTTTCCTGTGTGAAATTTTACACTTTTACAATTTCACGTGTTTTCAGAAATTTGTTAAATTGTTGGATTTACCTGATTACAGTGCAGTATATCATGGAATTGCAAGTTTGTTGATTTATACTCATAAGCTACAGGCTGCAGTTACACAGCAGCTTCACATCCAGAGTGTGGAGGCTTGGAAAAAAAAATTTAAATGTTATTTTTATTTCCAAAGTCTGTGTCACTGCCAATTTGAGACTGAATAACTTCCATACTCCCCATGATTAACCCAAACATTTGTTTATATGTGTTCAGTTTGACTCTACCGCCGCTGTAATGGCGACGTCAGCTGTGATTCCATGGGGTAATTTGTTTCCCAACAGTTACTGTATTTTTAGTTCTTATGTCCCCTGTATTCAAATGTCTACCTCTTCCCTTACTTACACTGTCTCTTACTCTCACTTTTTCATTCAGTCTTGGCATCGCATGTGCTGTCCACGCTCAGACATAACAACTCAAACAGCACTCCTCTGTGTGGCACAGGCGGCTGATGACAGAGACATCCACCCTCGCTCATTCAAAAGGGCGGCACTGCCACATTATTTACAGTAGGCCACACGCATGCATGCACACACACATTCACACCCATCCACATTGTTAATTTGCCTAAGACACCGCACTCAACACTTTCTCCTTTCTTCCTCTCTCCCACTGCTTCCCTCAGCCCAAACCTAGTGGTTCTAATAGAGGGGTGAAGAGAAATAAACAGTTAATTAATCCTCCATTGGCTCAATCTTGCATATTCCTGCCTAATTAGTAAACCAATACAAAAACAATAAGGGGCCCCTGTGTACCCGTCTCCTCCCAACCAGGACCCCGACTCCCAGACCAGAACTCCAGCTGTGTGATTTAAGGAGAAATAAATATCAGAATGTACATTGCTCCTCTTTCATCTCCTGGTGCTGAGACGAGGGAATTGCTGTGGGAGAATTAATGTTCATTTAATTTCCCTTCTTTCTTCTGCTCATATATTTGCATTCTTCAGGTATTTTCTCGCTCTCGCTCTCTCTCTCTCATTCACACACACACACACACACACACACACACAGGACAGGGCCTTTATCATAGCTACTACATCTGCAGGACACATGTTCAGTAAGTGTACATTTGTGTGAGTGTCAGTGCGCCATGAATTAGTGTGTGTTGGCTTAAAAGAAAGATGTTCGGGCCTGTATCTGCTGATGGCCAAAGTATGCTTTTTCTGATGTCTTGAACATTATGACTTGTTAAAAAAGGCTAATCTCTCGCTCAGTTTGATTGATTTTACTTTTTAGAGCCAATGAACAAAGCCAAAACCCAATCCAAGCTGCAGACTCGAGTGCAGAGATCAGCTCTGTTCATACTCATAATAAACCTCCCTTGATCTGTGGCTTTTGGCCACGTTTTAGCTATCTAAAGGTTAGATCCAGGCTCCACAAGTGGCCTAGCAGTGATAGTGACAATCGCTTACCTGATAGATCACAGCGACCATGGGTCGTCTGTTGAAGTCTGTTTCCCCTGCAGAGCTTTTCAAAAATTCTAAGATGCATAAATGTAGATGCATTAATCGCTGACCTCTCCTCAGATCACTTAGTAACTTACAGGTTCTTCAATATCTGATCACATATCTGCTACAACTGGGCTGAGGTTGGTGCTTGGTATCATACCGATCCATCCTTACCTAAGTTAAGCTGTGTGGTGTGAAGATGTTCCTCATGTTGACACACACACACCAGTAGAGGATGACCCTTGGAAAGCAGACAGGTGTGGGATTACCTCACTATCTGAGATTAGTTGAGCTGCAGTGGTGAATTAGATGTGTAATCTTATGTCTAATAGTGACAAACCTTTAAATCCCTGTTCTGTGTTTAGAAACCTGCCAGGGTTTAACAGTACCATGTATGACCTTTAACCTTGCGTAGATGGAGTTTATGTACTTACAAAAGCTTATGGGATTACTTGATTACTCCTGCTGGGACCAGTTCACTAACAGATGAGAGAGAGGGATGGACTCACATTAACGAGGGGATCTTCAATTTTGACAATGTACAGTATGTTTGACAACGTAGAGGAGAGTGTGTGTGTGGGTGTGGGTGTGGGTGTGGGTGTGTGGGGGTGTGTGTGTGGGTGTGTGGGGGTGTGTGTGTGTGTGTGTTGGGGGTGTCTCCAGATCAGGACTAATCGGTGGGATCAGCCACAGTGAATAGGCTAGTCGTTATTCTGGATTGGCTAGGATGTGTGGTTATATGATAGAGAGCGAGGGTTTAAATCCCTCAGGCAGCATTGTCAGGCCTTCTATACAAGCTGGCTTTTCTCGCTCTCGCTCTCTCTCTCTCTCTCATTCTCTCTCTCTCTCCATATATATTTATTTATATATACACACACACACACACACACACACACAAGTAAGATAGCAAGGATGAGCATTGATGATAAATATATAATCCCCCCCCCCCCCCCCACACACACCATTAAACCCAGTGGATTACAGTTTGGGGAATTACGGCAGGGATTTCTGTTGTCTCTCTTTCTGTCTTACTCTTTCCTCTCCTCCTCTGCTTTCACTGCCCTCGCTTGTCAACAGCCCCACTTGGCCCGGGCTGCCAATCCAAAGCTTTGATGAGGTAGTGTCAGCTATTTGTTTGGCCAAGCACAAATGGATCTCTGAATAGAAGGAGTGTATGAGAGAGAGAGCGACGGGGAGAGAAGGAAAAGCTGAAGGAGAGGGAGAATGGCCATCCTGGCATGTTATAATATTGAGAAATAATCTGCCACCTTCTTCCTCCTCCTTTCTGTTGTCTCTCTCACATTTCTCTCATTCTCTGCCTCTCTCTCTCCATTCTTAACTCTGTCTCTTGCCCTTTATCTCTAAAACACAGACTGTGCCAGTGTCGGCTTGCAGCTGATTACCGCTGTAATCACTCACATTTTAGATGATCTGATAGGAGAAAAGGCCTACAAATCATCTTAACACCCCCCTGAATCCCCTGAACTCCTTCTGCCTAAGACGGTGGCCAACAACAACTACTTTATTTTTGTCCTCAATATTTTCTTTTTTGAACAGTAGGCCAGAAAATTCCCTCAGAAAAGCCCAGTTAAAACAATGCCTGGGTAAGCCCATTCTACCAATATCCGCTGCTTATTTCAGTGTAATGTAAGCTCTGGATTTGCCAGTGTAAGTAGATTGGGGCACAATGTAAGTACAAGTGGAGTTGATGTAGCTAACTTTGTACCTTGTGGCAGCATGCTGTGTCTTAGTGAGGGCTGCTCTCTGCCTTTGCCGAGACAGACCTTTTGGAGCTTTCAGTAACAGATATCTGACTGCAACTACAAGGATTATGTACCTGTAGGTTGTTTTCAACCTACAACCTACAGGTACACCGAGCCAGACACATTTTCTGGACAAACCAGAAAGCTACAAGGAGATGATGAGGACTATATTATGAACACCACCACCTCTCTGGCTCTGTGGATTCTCAGCAGATGTCTCAAGATTTAGGATAACATTTCTGATGACTCGGTTTATAGTATGGTTTATGCGGTTTATAGAAAGATGGTTAAAACGTGGTCTAAATTGAATGCAGTGCCCTTTTGAGTATACATAAATGTGTTGCTGCTACATGCCAAATGCACCGATTGTCTACAAGATGAGGAAAGGCTAAATGTTTTCTGTTTGTGTTTAACAGTTTTAGAACATCCCACCATCTTAACAAAGCTCAGCCATATTGAGCCGTATTGATGTTATGAATGAATACAGCATTGGTACATAAAAGTGTAAAAAACAAAGCACAACATAAACAAAGTTGCCTGCCTACAACAGCACTGTTTCCCTCCAGTATTCAAAGTCATGTTGCTACTGTAGTAGCTGGATTAAGGTGTATACATGAGTCAAATATCCTTTAATAATGTGACTGAAGTTAGAGCAATAGAAATGATCAGAACAAATGCAGCACATGGGATATTTACTTAATTGTCTTAATCAAGTTAATATCGTAAAAATTGCAAGTCATGTAAACATAATCACTGCTCTGAAAAGCACCACTATTTTTTTCTTTTTGTGTGTTTGTGTGTGTGTGTGTGTGTTGCAGCTTGGGAACTGTTAATTACACATGAAGGGGTTCCCTAGCAGCAGGCCAGGAGCCCTAAGGGGACAGTGGTGGGGCTGGTGGGACGGGGGAAACAGATTTCGGCGGTCTCGGGGCACCAATAGATGGCCAGATGAACCAGCAGGGGCCCCTCTCTTTTATTCATTCCCCCAGTGGACCCCTCCACAGGTCCTGAACATGGGACCCGCTCACAGGCCAGGACGGCATTATAAAATTGTTATTTTTGTGTAGAACATTTTGTTAAAATTATTGTTCTAATTGAGCATGTGAGACACACAACGTTAAGGTTCTGAGGTGTTTTATCGGTTTGCATTGACTGGCAGGTATGTTTTTGTATGCAACTGTGAATGCCCACGGCCTTGAAAGAAATCACGTGTGCATCATTTTGTATAAGTCTTGTAACATACTACTGTATCGTCCTAATGAGGTGTGTGTGAGTGTGTGTCTCCAGGGGGGATAATCCTGTCTCCCGTCTGCGGAGCCCCAGTGAAACCACGCTAAGCCACTTCATTCACTTTGATCCAGTTTTGGGGGACAGTTTAATTTCCCATAATGCTGTTGATCAATGATTTCCTTTCAGCTCTGATGTAATTAGTGGTTTTAAGCCAGTTTTGACTGTGTTATAGGGGGGCTTGAATTTTAATATTGAGGAGTTTTAAAGAGAAATCACTATTGGCTCACACAGAGGGTTAAATTAATGTACGGGTTAACGCAAACCTGTGTGTGTTGTAGTTATATAGACGGAAAAACACTCATCCATTAACATTACTCTAACTTTTTTCCTAACCCAAACTGGTTGGTGCGGTTTAGATAAAGTTTAGGTAACGGTGACAATTAACAGTTACAACAATTCAAATCTTCCTCTAAACAATTCCAGCTCTTATGCATAATTCATCAAATTAGTTTATAGATCTGGGATTACCCCATTTAAAAAAAAGGGTTTATTTTATTAATTAACTTGATTAACTGGTAAGCTTGAGCTGTGTGGCCCGATTGCAAATGGTCAAATGATTGTTCCAGTGCTATTAGCTCCTTGGTACAAATGAGTTAAATCTTACAGACCACTCAGCCAGTGAAGAGAATTACAGCCAAGTTGTACTGCATGAAGCATCACGGTATCATCACATATTGGCAGTCAAAGGTTGAGTTAACTAACTTTGTTTGTGGACTGTGATGCAGTAGGGGGAAACATGGCTCAAATGTCATTATAAATATTATTGCTTAGTCTGCATTTAGCTGGTTCTACTCGGCATTACTTAGAGTATATTTGATTTTTTGTATTTCCTTTGTGCTGCTGTTTGCCAAAAACCACAATGGCGACTGTTGTCAGACACGCGTGTACACAACCAAACAGTTTCATGATGCACTTTAAAAACAACTACGCATGTTTGTTCTTAAACGTCTTGTTCAGTGTGAATTATTGAGCGGTCTACAACTTGAGACAACTCCCAGAGCCTCACGCCGGTCATTTGGTGGGCTGGGTTGACCTCCTCTCCACTCTGCAACAAAGACGGAGACCACTAGCTAAATGCAGGCCTCCGTGTGTCTCCTGTATTTAGGCACACACAGCAGCAGTGTTAGTAAACTTCATGACATAATTCCATTAAGGCATTTAACTAGAAGCACAATGACCCAGCATTAAGGTGACTGCTTTCATTTGTGTGGCGTATTGTGCTGAGTAAATGTTAAACATAATCAAATAAGCTCTTCATGGTTTGAACTGTTCATTGTCGAGCAAAGTAACACTGTTGTCTTAAGTGTTTTTAATGAGATATTCATCAAAACATCACCAGCTGTTTTCAATTAGGTAGGAAGAGATTAATTTATTGGCACTCAATTTTTCATGGATGTTATTTTATATTTATATTTATTTATATTTTCACCATACTTTTAACTTCGACTAAGATGTTAGGCCAGAAATTATCATCCAACAAAGATTCAATAAAATAGTCTGGCAGGCTTTTGGGCTTCGACTAGTGATTATTTTCATTATGGATTAACCTGAGTACATTCTCTATTATTCAATGTATTGTTTGGTCTACAAAATGTCCATTACAATTTCCTGAAGCCCAATATGATGTCTTCACATTACTTGTTTTGTACAACCAACAGTCCAAAACTGAAAGAGATTTAGTAAAGAACAGCAGCAAGTCCTCACACTGGAAAACCTGGAGCCAGGAAAACCTATTCATTCTAAACTAATTGATTAATCCAGTTGATTCTGAATTTTAAAGTAAATGTCAATTTTGTGTGTTTCTGTGTGAGCGTTCATTCCAGTTATGCATGCAATAGTTGTTGCACAAACCTCATGAGATATGTTGTTAATTTCGACTTGAGGGTTTAATTCTCTGAATCATACAATACCTGAGATTAAACATTTCTATTCCCTCTTGACACCTCCCTGACAGTGACCTTGTGGTCAATTACTGACCAGCAGCTTACCTGACTTTCTTTTGAACTATGCCCATTCTGCAGGGCTTACATGCTTGTGTGGAAGGACAGAGCCTGAAATTATCACCAGACGGTCTGCCAAGGCCTGACCAGGTAGTCATTACCGAAAAAGCCTTTGAGTTTTTCACCCTTTTGAAGTGTGTCAGTACTTAGAGAGATAACAATGCTTGTGACCTTTAACCTTGCCGGGCTCTTCAGCTGTGTGTGTGTGGACTTCCCTGTTTCCATTTGGCTGCCCGATCTTTTAAAGTTGCTCACTGGTCTGGTTACAACCAGGGGATGAAGCATGGCATTGAGTAGTTTCAAATAGAACCAAACTAAGCCTATATGCAAACAAAACCCAGGGAATTAGGGGAACTAAGCTGGCCTGTTCACAGTAACTCCTCGGCCAACGCTGAACCACAGAAGAGGAGAGAAGGGAGGGAGTGAATGAGCGAGGCTCTCTGAATTCTCATGAAGGGCCTGTTCTTTTAATTGTGTTGAACAAAACAACAGGGGCTAAGTAATGGGGTTTTAAAGTGAAGCACATTTGGATAGATTGTGTAACGCCCTGTGTGAGTGTGAGGCGGGGAGCAGAGAGGAGAGAGAGGGAGAGAGACACAGAGGGCGAGTGGGCGGTATTGTGTGGCAAGAACAAAAGGCGAAAGTTGGCAAACGGAGGTACCCACTGAAAAGCCTGGAACCAAACTGGCCGGCTAATTACTGACATGCATTGTGAAGGAGGAGGAAACACAACAAAACCGGGATAAAGATATATTTTATACCTCATCCTCCTCGCTGTCAGACGCACATAAACAAATCCTGTAAATTGAAAAAGAAAAAAACAAGGCAAAGCAGATAGAGGTAGAAGGGATCAGAGGAATAAAGCTATGGGAGTGTAACGGTTACAAAGCAATGCTAGTAAGGCTTCCTTTATTCTGTCAATCCCTCCTCTCAAGCACATGCTATAGACTTGGCTTTAGGTTTCTTAGCTGTCTCTTCTCAGACTCTCCCTAAGAAAAGTAAGAGTTTTCGGGAGAGGACTGTTTATGAAAGGAAAAGTGAAGATAAATAGGCCTGCAGTGCATGCAAAGCTGCTGCCAGTGTTCATGTTTTGTGGTCAGTTATGAAAGAAACAAGTCTCATATAGTGCCAAAGGTTGTAGAAATGCCCAGAATAATATAGAGGATGCAGTCAGGAAACACAGAGGGCAAGATCTTGAGTGGGTTGTAATGCAGCAAAATCTTGTAGAATAATTTACAAAGAGAGGAAGGTGAGAATGAGTGCTGGGGTTATTATATCAGTGTTTTTTGGAGAGAGTGCTAACATCTCCTGACATGTTTGTTCTGGATCCAGCTCTTTCAGACTTTGGTCTGCCATTTTTCTCATTCTTTGCTCCTTTTTAATTTCTCTGTTCTATTTTGACAAGTGTTTCTAAAAAAACGCTTGTCATCCCCGAACTATGCCAGGCTGGTTTTCTTTTTCCCTTAATCTTTTTTTTTTTTTTTTATTACCATGGAGGTTTCATGAGCGTACATCGGCGATTTGGAGATGAAAGGGATGGAATCATCCCGATTCCTGCCCTGCCACTGAGCCGCTCAAACTCCCTGACAAAGCTGTCAGACTCCATTTTGGCTCCGACTGCCAGAGTAAACTTGCTCTGCCATTTACAATCAACAAGAGGCAGCGCAAAGTCCCGTTCCAGCCCATGTCAGAACCCTCCAACTGCTCCTCTTTTCAGAAGCATTAAAGTGTATTTTCTCCCTTTCTTTCTCTCTTTACAGTTAGTCTGTCTACTTACATTTCTTGCTCTTTTATTCTTTTCTCCTTCTTTCTTTCTGTCTCCGCTGTGTATCTTGCCATATTTACTCTGGTGGAAACACTGCCAAGTGTAGTTAGAGATGTTTATAGCTGACACAAGTCGTCGAATAATACACAGGTAGTCGTACACACAGGATTTGATCTTGTTTTTTTATCATATTTTCATGGTCCTTGCTCATGTTTGACAAATCACCCACCCACTGTTTATTTTTCTTCATGATGTCTGCCTACAGACATGAAATACCTTCAGCAGAACAGTGAAGATGCTCCTTTGATATTGCTGAGATGTCTGATCGCCGCTGTATGGGAAAATTATTATTATTAAGTTATTGCAAGTTAATTCCACGTGTTTTCAAGCAGGGAATTGACATCATGTCAAGGGATTGTGTACAAATTCTGCGGTCACAAGGAAGTAGAAGTTTACTTTAGAGGACCAGCCTCCCAACAGCTGAGCCCAAAAAGTTGAAACGCATCTTTTCAACACACTGATACTTAAAACATTTATTATTATTAACATTTAATTTAATTAGAATGCTCACATCCTAAATCATATGTATTTATGACTAAATGTATGTCAGCTTTAAACTGCAAAATATTTAATATTGGTGATTCCCTGACCCCTGTGTTTACAGTATATACAAATTCACAAGTGTACATGTAACACAACATAACACGACACCATTATGCAAGTCTCAAGTAGCTGCAAGTAGTGGAAGGTGCATCTTATGTTGTAAGGTGATGTGTATGAATTATGTTTTTGGCTTATGTCATAGCTTTGTGAACAGTATGTCAGGTGAGGCAAGTCACAATCGCAAAACCAGCAGCTGCTCCACTGAGTGTCTATGAGGACACAGGGATGGCGAGGGACAGCACACATAGACATGAGAGAGAGACAGAGAGGGTGAGAGGGGAGATGCTTGGCGTCTCTCCAGCAGTGGTGCTCCTGGTGTGAGAGAGGAAGAGTCTCCATTCTGTGGCTGGCCTTTCATGTAGAGACGCCCAGGAGAGAATGAAAGAAAGAGATCCACAGAGGTGAGAGGATGCAATGAGATGTTTACGAGGAAATATTTTAGCTTTGCTCCAGGTTTACCACATTAATCGGCAACTATTTTGATAACCGAGTAATTGCTTTTAAACAAAATTGCCAAATATCGGCTTCTCAAATGTGAGTATTGAAAGCTTTTCCGTGTCAAACATCATAGTAAACTAAATATCTTTGGGTTTTAGACTGTTGGTTGGACAAAACAAAACATTTGAAGACGTCACGTTGGGCTCTGAGAAAAAACTCTTTGCACATCTATTTCATGAGACAGGTGTGTAGGAGAGGGACGAGTAGATCAACCTCCCACACTGTGTAACTTGCAAAAATAATTTATTGCAACGTTTCGGTGCTAGATCAGGCAAATGGTTTGTGACAATGAGAAGCCATCTTAAATAAGGATTGGCTTTAAGTCCGTACCCAATCACATTTCCACTAGAAATTCTGGTAAGAAATTACAACGTGCCCTTTTTGCTGTTTTCTGATAGGATTAATCGAGAAAGTAATTGGCAGATTAATAAGTAATGAAAATAGACGTTAGTTGCAGCCCTATGTTTTGAATGGTATTTTGTACAGGCAGAGAACTGTTTAGCTTAGCCCTTCTCACGTTAATAAGAGCACTTGATTGCAGTGATTATGTCTATGAAATTCTATCTGATAATGATTACCTCTGCAGAGAGTTGTAAGTCTACCACCGATAACCATATCACAGCTCTACTAGGGATGTCTGATTTGAGTGTGTGTGTGTGTTTGTATCCGTGACGGTTCATGTTTGTGCACCTGCACCATGGTCACTTTCATTATTTCGAAATCAAATCATTTCCTGTACCGTTTATTCTGCCTCGTCCAGCCCAGCCCGTACCATCATCTCGGCGGGTCTCAGCGTGGCCCAGCTCGGCTCGGAATGAAACGGCGTGTCCATAATCTCTGTGCCGGCATGTTAATTTTCAAGTCAAAGGGGCAGCTCCCTTTTCATCACGGCGGAGGCTGTGGAATATTCAGCACGCTGCAGATGTTCATGAATAATGTCTGTGGCCAAACCCCTGGCTGAGGCTGGGGGGGAGAAGGGGTGAGGGAGAAGAGAAGAGAAGGGGGTAGGGGGAAGCAGTGAGGCCAGATGAATTACACGTAGGGGGGATCTGACAGGCGGCATGGAGCTTTGTGATCATTCCAAAGTTCTAATAATCTCTCTCACCTTCTCCATCTCCCCAGTAATGAAAGAGAATAGGTGATTGCACCCCGGGCTATGTTCCCCGCGTAATGACTCCTCCAAAGGCACAGAGCCGCCAAGGAAAAATTAACTTTGAATGAGCGGCGAATTGGCTCTGACAGAGTGATAGACCGTGACAGAGATTCTGTAGAAAAACAGACGTAGTGCTAATTGATTATCAATATTTTAAGCAAAGTGATGAAAATAAGCATTAAGAGATGAGGAAGAGGAAAGAGGGAGGGGAGTGCACAACACTACCTTGGAGGGGAGGGGGGGCGCTGTCATTTGTCCAATCTCCCTCGCTCTTTCTCTCTCTGTGCTTCCACTCCTCCTACGGCCAGGCTGTCTCCCCCATTTCCCCCTCTCCCTGGTGTCACTCTCAGCCTGCCCTCTCCCTCTCTCATGCATACTGTCTTTCTGTTCATGAGCTGACATTTTAGCGTTAATTGCCAAATATGTCCCTGAACTTGTATTCATTTTGTAACACGTTGCTTTATTTATTTCTTCGCTCTCTCACCTTCATTTTTGTCTCTGATGTTCTGCTGAACCTTGTTATCTTGCCAGCATTAGTCACCTTGTGTGTAATGTAGGAGTTCAATCACTTATTCATTATTTTTTTTTTCTCTTTACGAAATGAAGCACTTTATTCAAATCCATTGTTGGCAATGTCGGGGCTGTGTCTACAGAAGTTGTAAAAAAAAAAAGTATATAAAAGAAAATGAATACTGTCTTTTGGAGACGTATTACATGCACATGAACTCATGCACACACACACCCGACCCACCATTGTCGAAGACCACGCCAAAGAGCATGCAGGGACTAGCCGAGACCACCAAGTTTGTGTGTCCATTCGCCAGTGTGTGTTTGTTCCTGTAATGTGGTCAGTTGTGCTGAGCCCTATTGGCGCTGTCAGGGTCCCGGCTCTCCTGCCTTTCTTTTCTAAGTGGCCCGCCCTTCTGAACCTCCTTGTGTCAGCACTGCGATTAGCGGCTGCAGTTTACCTTTCATGTGCGGGGGTCCTGATAGACTTAGTCCCATCTCCCCCACCCCCACCCCCACCTCCACCTCCACCGCGCACACATGAGACACACACTCAGTGGTGTGCCATCACAATGGCATCCAACAGGCTTTCAGCAGGGCCACCAGAACCTATTCTCCACCATTCAACAGCATGCTCAAGTGCGTTCACACTGGAATAAATTAATAGATGCAAACACACACACCAGGCAAGCATATGTATGCTCTGAAATTTCAGCACATGTACAGCTCACTCTAACCAGGATCTCAGTTTGACTGTAGATATTGTGGCCTAATATTTGGGCAACCTTTTTGGAAAATAATGATGCAACCTTCTTATTATTATGTAATTAGTTATAGTAAAGTTTTATTTTTATTGTTTATTTGTTGTGCTAATTTCCCCTCTGTGTACCACTCACAGTCTTATTTTAACTAAGCTCATAATTGCACTTCTGAACTGGCTCACTTTGTTTGGGAAAGGTAAGTACTATGTAGTAAAATTAAATTGCGTGTAAATACTGCCCGGGTTGGCTAAATGTGCCTTCATCCTCGCAGTAATAATATCACGAATACATAATAATATCACGAATACATAATAATAATGAACACCTCAAACATGTAGCGTTGGGTCAGATCCTACCACTGGGACCACAGGAGCACCTTGATGGAGAAGCATAAAGCTGTCTTAACTGACTGTGCACTCTCACCAGCAGAGGCATAGCAAACCGGTACTTAATTCATTTTTCGGATGAGCACCGTGAGACGTGAAGCAACAGAGAAAGCGGAGCGACAGCTGGCGGAGAGATCTCAGATTTGGTGGCAATGGATATTGTGTAGCGAGGCCATTTCAAGGGTGTTTGACCTTATGTTCGTCTGTTGTAACACTTTTTCTGGCTTTAGTTCAGTCTGCTTCCTTTGGTCATAAATGTGAGAAAAGCTGCTCTCCCATCTCTTTATATGGCTAGAGATGGCTAACAATGCAACATGAATATTTTCACCGAGAACATGTTACATAACCAATCCAGATAAGATACTGCTGAGGCCACTTTATTTATTTATTTTTTGGATGAGACCGATGCTGTCAAGCTGTGGAATGCCAAAATGATAAACTAGAATGGCATGAATGGTCTGTAAACAGGGAATCTCTGGCACTTAGTGCACAAAGGTTAAACGATAGAAAAGGATGCAATGATGCAGGAGAGAGAAAGAGCTTAGTCAGAAGATAACAGAGGAGAAGAGAAGGACATAAAGGAGAAGAGAAATTGAGAGGCATAAGAAAGAGGCAGTGGCATGTGGAGACAAGACGGGGTTGAACTTGAGGGTGAGATGTCATTCAGAGGCCCCAGGATGCTTAATATTTTACCGTGTGATCCCTGCATTATGGATTTGGTCTGATTGCCCTCTCAAGACCGCTGTTATGCACTTACCCGCTCATCTCAGTGAAGTTCTCATGAACAGAACTTTTGCATTCATCTTAAAGACATGCCCATCCTCCCACCAAACCAATAAAATAACACACACACATTAATGTAATGTTTTAAAATCTACTGTAAACCCTAAAAGCCAGTGCAATTAACATATGATATTTCCATAGTGAGGCTTCAAGGGTGAACTTTGTTGACCTGGTGGTTACTAGTATAGAAGCTTTGTTAGTTTGTGCCTCGGGTGTGTGTGTGTGTGTGTGTGTGTGTGTGTGTGTGTGTGTGTGTGTGTGTGTGTGTTGACCCACATTCAGATCTAGGCTGTGAGATTGATACACCCTCAGA
>JAVQJF010110969.1:0-16353 GCA_036023855.1 Gadopsis marmoratus | reverse complement strand
CCCCCCCCCCCCCCCCCTTTCCTGCCCTTCCTCCCCATTGATCCAAGGTGCGTGTGGCTGAGTCCTCGACGACCCTGACCCTTACACCTCTCCCCCCCAACAGTTCTACCTGAACACGCGCGTCTTGAAAAGGAAATGTTTGCAGGAAAACTAAAACACTTTAAAACACGTTTACATAAAGAAGCACAGCGAAAACAAGAAACTTGCATAAGAAAATCACACAGGTCACTTAAATCGACTAACGAGCCTCCTTCGTGTGGACTGCTGGGTCATTGAAACACTCATAACTAGGCAAAACACTCTTATTTTGTTAAGAAATAAACAGTTGAAAACCTTATTATTGTTATTTGTGCACAGGGAACAGCTCTCCTGCTGATGTGGGCCTATTTGAGTGGGAAAACACGCCATGTTCGCCTACAGGAACACACACCGGTTTGTGTTTGCGTGTGCAGTGTGTGTGTGTGTGTGTGTGTGTGTGCAGTGTGTGTGTGTGTGTGTGCAGTGTGTGTGTGTGTGTGTGCAGTGTATGTGTGTGTGTGTGTGTGTGTGTGTGCTCGAGATGGGAGCAGCTTTCAGACGCTTCTTCAGAGGCAGCCGTTTTTAACCCCTGTCCGTCTCGCTTGATGTCAGCGCTGTAGGCAAACTCACGCTTCACTCAGATCCGCATTGATCAAAACAAATGCATCCCTCGGAGGGTCGCTCACCGAAACCGTTCAGGCACGTGGGGCGCATAGCTTGGTAAGTGCATGTGGCGGTACCGATCTCCAAACCGTCAAATCCTCATCAACACATGGTGTTTTTAAATATCTCTGGTGGTTCCCTGTTGTTGCAAACCAAGATGAAGGTGTCCGTCTGTCTGTCAGTCAGAGTAACATGTTTGCTTGTTCTCCTCTCTGGTTATTGTCACACAGCCCTTACTGTCCCTCTGTGAAAACTCAGGCCTAACCACCTTGTTGTCCCGTCCGTGCTGAGCAACACCCTGAGCAGGCTCCGAGTCTGAGCTCATGAATTATTAAAAGGCGACTATTTCGCGGCTGCAGCTAAAATTAGGAATAGCCTTATGTTGGCTATAATTAGAGAGCAGATGGAAAGCGTTCATTTATAATAGTACATGGGAGGTTTTGACGTGTCCAGGTGAAGATGCTATGCGTGTGCGTGTGAGGGCGCGTGTGTGCCTGTGTGTGTATGTGAGTGTGTTTCCCGAGTGGCTTCAGAGTGAGCCTGGCGACAGAGACAAAACTCCCCCTGTCTGTCCTCAAGGTCAGACGGAGGCGCATCTTTTTGCGTCAAGAGAGAAATAAAACTCCAAATCAATTGCCCTTGAACCGGTGTGCGCGCGCGCGCGCGCGTGTTACTGACTGACGGGCTGACTGCCAACACGTGCGCGCACGAATTTGTGAGGGAAAGAAAAAGGCAACGGAGGTTGTGTGCGGCTCCTCAATGCATCTGTCCAAGTCCGGCGTGCGTCTATGTGTCAGGATCACGGGCCATCGCCTATATGGCGGGGAGGAAGGAAGGTGCGTTGCGTTGCGACCAGCGCTCCTTTTGCACGACACAGCAAATGAAAACGTGGAGAGGAGAGGAGAGGAGAGGAGAGGAGAGGAGAGGAGAGGAGAGGAGAGGAGAGGAGAGGAGAGGAGAGGAGAGGAGGATAATTGTTGACACGCGCCTGAGCGAGCTGCCAGCAGCCCCTCATCTGTCACTCAAGAGGAGGAGGAGAGGACAGAGAGGAGGAGATGGCTGAATGGGAGGAGAGTCACAGTCCCACTCCTCCTCCTCCCTTCCTCCTTATTTTCATTCATGGCACAATCAGAGACACAGGCATACACATATCTCCCCCACGCAGTGGCTGGCTCAGTCCCTCTCCATCAAAAGACACCTCTCTCTCTCTCTCTCTCTCTCTCACACACACACACACACACACACACACACACACACATGCTGTCATAGGGACAAATACAGTCTCTCTTTTGTTATCTAATTTTCTCATAAACACAAAAACACACTGCACCCCCCCTCACCCCCTCATCTGTTGCTATCGCTGTCTTTCACACTGGGATTTTGGTCATCTCTTTTCAGAGCACACACACAGTTGTGTTTCCAGACACACATGCAGCTTCCTCGCCACCCACTCAGAGAGCCACAGAGGGAGAGAGAAAGTGAGGGAGGAGGAGGGAGAGAAAACCTGAGACAGAGAAGGGCTTTGAAGCTCGCCCTTTCTCTCTCCTGCCGGGTGCTTCTGAGTGCAGGAGAGCGGGGGAGAGAGAGAGAGAGAGAGAGAGAGAGAGAGAAGCAGGTGGTCCCACAGCTCAACCACTGCTCTCCTCCCTCCCATCAGTACATCAGCAATCTCTCACACACACAGACACACACACACACACACAAGCAGCACGATGGCAATCACTCCCCCACCCCCCTCTGCTCTCTCTCACTCTCCCTTACACACTCACATACTCACACACACACACATTTGGCTGTCGGACAGGCTGCTAGACTCCCCAGCAGAGGCTGCAGGACGAAGCACCCCAACACCCACCATCACCCCCCCCCAAGCTAATTCCATTATACATTCCCGACTGGAAGGAAGAGGGGCTGTCTTCTAATTGCTTTCTTATCCCCCTGAGTCCCCCACACTCTCTCCTCCTCCACCACCATCACACCCCCCCCTCCTCCTTTCAGCCCACCCCTCGCCCTGCGTGCACTCAACATGGCAGCAGACAAGCAGAGGAGGGAGGTGAGCTAGAGAGCAGGAGAGGGCGAGAGAGAGAGAGAGAGAGAGAGAGAGAGGGGGGGGGGGAGAGAGAGAGAGGCAGGCAGGCAGACAAGCAGGCTGCCGCTATCAGGGAATACTGGTGCCATTTTCAGCATCGCAGGGTAAAAGGATTGAGCCTTGCCGCTGTACGCTCGGCTCGCCTCGGCTCAGCTCAGCTCGCCTCGGCTCAGAATAGCTGAACAAGAAGGGGATTGGAGGGACAACAAAAGGAAGAGAGAACGGCAGACCCCTAACACAGGTAACATGCCTTTCCCCGTAATTTGTTTCTCCTCTATAGCAGGGTGCGAGATGGATGTGAGAGTGAAGGGGAATGGCATGAGGGGGGCGTGTGTGCGTGTCTGTGTTTTTCTGTCTGCGCGTGCATGCCGAATAGAGGACAGCAGGTTCCCTCATGGGATTGCGTTCTATTTTCATTTCAGTGGAAGAACATTCGCCTCCCCCCCCCCACACACACACACCTATACACACACACAAACACAAACACACACTCCCAATACCAGACACCTGCCTCAACCCTGTTTTCCACCAGCATCTGTCCAAACAACAGGCACAAAAAAAAAATGAGCACAAATACTGGATCTGCCTGCAAAAACATGGTGGAGAACATGCAGGGAAACATGAGCTGCAACCTCTCTGTTTGTCTGTGGTTTGTTTGTGTTTTCCTCCCTTGCTGCGTTCAGCATCCTGAGCCTTAGGATGTGTTACGTAGTGCTATAACGGGACGCTATGTCAGAGCAATGATGTGTCATAGCACGCTGTTTACTCTGCCTATTGCATAAGGAGGAATCTGAAATACATACGCACACCCTCACACGCACAAACACTAATCTTATGAAACCAGTGACAAAGTTAGATTCTGGTTCTTCTAATCTGTCTTTACTTGTGGTATATGGGTCCATTACTCTATATGTATTACTGTAGTTTGTATTTTGTGCTGTATGAGGAATAGAAGGCGACGCAAAGATCTGTGATTAATATCAGATACTGAGCATCTTTTATATTGCTGTTGAAGCTTATATATGTTATTTATACAATAGCATTGCCTGATATGTGCTGACCAGTGATTCATGCTGTATGTTATAGCAGCATACTGGTCCTGTGTGTGTGTGTGTGTGTGTGTGTGTGTGTGTGTGTGTGTGTGTGAGAGAGAGTGCATGTGCGTGTGTGAGGAGAGAGTGAGAGAGAGGCGGGGAGTGTGTATGTGCGTCACTTCAGAGGCGGCTTTACTACAGTGTGCCATTAAAAGATGCACCGAGACTGCAGTGTCACTGCTGAGATGGATAGAGAGGGAGAGAGAGAGAGAGAGAGTGAGGGAGAGTGGAAAAAAGCAAGAGGGAAGTGGAGACAGACACTATCTGTGTGTGTGTGTGTGTGTCTGTGTGGAAGAGAGAGGGAAAGAGAGAGAGACAGGGACAACAGGGAGGAGAGGGTAACGGCAGAGATAACGCAGAGAGGGTGTAGAGAGGTGTCAGAGAGAGAAAACAGGTGAAATAGGGAACGTGTTGGTGTGTGTGTGTGTGTGTGTGTGTGTGCCTAGAAAGATAGCGACTATGTGCGCAAAAGAGCAAGAATGAGAGATTGACAGAGCAAGAGAGGGAGAGTGATGTGGAAGAGGTGAAGGGAAGGAAGAATATGTGAATGGAAAACAGAGAGTCTGATCCCTTATAGCAATGCAGCGACTTGGCCGCCATCAACACGTAAACATCTGCACTGGGATAAATAGTGTGTGTGTGTGAATAAACAGCCTGGAAATATGTGTGTGTGTGTGTGTATGTGTTTGTTTGTGTAAAAGCAATATTTCTGTAGTCAAAGGAAATAGATAAGACAAGAGCCAGCCCAGTGGCTTGGCACAGCATGGCATGGCAAGGCAACGTACCTCGAATAATCAATTGCTGCAAGAGAGACGAGGGGCTGGTGCACGCACACACACGCACGAAGACGCGCACACATGCACATACACACTCATACACACACGCACACACTCACACTAAAAGTCTGCTCTCCTTGTCCTCTGACTTTTTCTCCTTCACACACACACATCCAGACTAACAGTGGGTTTCCTGCATGATGCAACACAATGAAAGGAAGCTGATTGTCATGGAGATTGGGAGGCGGGTGGAGAATAGGTTTCAGTGTGCGTGCGTGCGTGCGTGCGTGCGTGCGTGCACGTGTAGGTGTGCGTGATGGTCAGTAAAGGGCATGCTGAAATTGGCAACTCACTGCAGTGGTGACATGAAAGGCGAAAGCTCCCCTCTGTGTCTCTCTCCCTCACTTGCTTTCTCTTCCTCTGCCTTCTTTCCCCTCTCCATCTCTCGGTCTAAGAACAAAACAAATATATGAGGTCATGGAGGGGGGAGAGGAGAGGAAGAGAAGAAGCTGACAAAACAAGAAAAATGAGAGAGTGAGAAACTACAGCACAAATTAAATGCAGATAAGGTGGAGGACCACAAGGCGAGATCATTGCTAGAGACTTAAATCATCAAGTGGTCGTCTTCCTCTCTTCGGTTTTCCTTCTTACTTTTAA
The DNA here is from genome assembly GCA_036023855.1 of Gadopsis marmoratus. Taxonomy (NCBI): domain Eukaryota; kingdom Metazoa; phylum Chordata; class Actinopteri; order Centrarchiformes; family Percichthyidae; genus Gadopsis; species Gadopsis marmoratus. The sequence goes on along the minus strand of JAVQJF010110969.1, from coordinate 11,056 downwards.
TCTTTCTGTCTCTACATTGATCTGTCCCTTTGTTTATATCCGATTTCTCAATTACCCTTAGTCCCATTTTTAACTAGATTGCCGTGCTTTCCCCTCAATGTCAATGTGTGTGTGTGTGTGTGTGTGGGTGTTTATGAGCGCCACACTATAAGCCCCGAGTGCCCACGTAATTGCCCCGGAGGCTCATGGTTATTTACTGTGGGGGGTTATTAATCCGACAGAGAGAGAGAGATGGAGAGAGGGAATGTTTGTCCCTCATTAAAGAGAAGTGCCACGAACACAAGCGGGGCTGCAGGGAGCAACCGGACCACAGCGCCGTCATTAAAAGCACACACACACTCACACACAAACACCATCAGCTGCTAATGAATGTGGACACGCCACCTATGACTCATTGCACGCCATTTGTGTTCACGTTGAATGATAACACCGGTCTCCTTTTTTTAAATGGCAGCAAGTCTTCCCTGAAATCATTGCTGTCATGGTTTCTGTTAACTGTCTTAACTGATTCCTTCATTATGCGTTTTGTTGAGGTCCACTATAACTGTGTGGTACAACAGCACAATGGCAGCTCAGCATGAACTATGAGCTGCATGCGCTGTCTTGTACAAAGGTAACCTGCTAGCTGGCACAGGAGCAAGAGTTAACTGTGGGCCCCTATTGAGCCCACAGCTGCTTTTTGCCCCCTTGGGCTAAAAATGCAGGAGTCATTTTAGGGCCCAAATCATTGTGCTTTAAAGTGATGCATATCACCACACAAATGTCTAATTAATCAAAATTTCCAGTAAGCAATTGCCACACTGAAAGATCTGTGGCTTTCAAGGCCCCTGAGGATCTGGGGTCCCTGGTCAATGTCCCATTTGGTAATCCAGGCTGACTTCTTACCCTGCTATGTTTGTGCTTTGAAATTCGGTTAATGTTGAATTCTAAATGGCGTGCAATATTTCCATGTAACAGTGACTTTGATGTCTTAGTATGGCTGTTCAAAATGAAAGCTGGAACTGTAAGTTTAAATGTACTTTCCCCAAAATATGGATGGCACAAAGACTTCAATTTAAAGATCGCATTGCCCCCAAAATATGCTAAACAAGTGGCAAGTAGTCATGGTATAATTTGGATAATCCAGCTACGTGTTTATAAAAAATAACGCACTCTAGTGGCATACCAATCTCTTTTTCTGAAGGTTAAATGCATCTGCCTTGTTGTCATTGCCAAAACCTGCATGGATCATTGTGTATTATCCATTACATAAAGCATACACACACACACACATACATAGAAACACACACGGCCTGCAACATGATGTCACACCCAAACCCTAACACAAATACAAACAAACAACACAGAGCACAAATGCTGATTCTTCCATCTCATCTTTCTCCCACATCCCTCCATCTACACACACACACACACACATCTACACACACACGTAACTACCGAGGGCTTCGTCTTCATGTGCATCATATGACCTAACACACACACAAACACACTGTGTATTTCCAGGAGCTCCACTTGAGTGCAGTGAGAAAAGACGAGTACATGCTGTTCCAGTTAACAGTATACCACGGCTGCTAACCTAGATCTGATTACACACAGTAGCGCCTCCCATGCACAACTGTGTGTGTGTGAGTGTGTGTTCATACATGTCAGTATGTGTGTGTCTGCACTTGCGCCTAATGCAGTTTGCAGGTAATATGTTTTATTGGACTATCCAAGACAGTGCCAGCAGAGTGTGTTTGTCTAGTGAGGGATGATGTATTTCCTTTCCGTGAGAGTGAGGAACATCAGAGAGAGAGAGAGAGAGAGAAAGAGAGAGAGATATGGGGGGGTGGGGGGGAACACGGGGATGGTGGGGAGGAACAGGGGGATGGTGGGGAGGAAGAGCAAGGGGGTTACTGCAGGGGAGAGAAGACAGAGGTTGTGATGAGAGAGGAAGAGGGAAAGGCTCATCAGTATGCTGGTTACTGTGTGCTGCTTGTTTGATCTGGAGGGAGTACTTAGTGCTGGATGGTGGGATGCTGCAGAATGGGAAATGCAAAAATAAGGTTCCTGTATGAGTGTGTGTGTGTGAGTTAGAGAGAGAGAGAGAGAGAGAGACACTGTGTAATTAGGTGTGAGGTGTTGGGTGCAGCACTTTGCTCATTAAAAGGATCTGGCTGCTGTCCAGCTCTGTGCAGTTCATCAACTGTCCTTCATGTCTCCCGTCCTCTTCCTCCACTCATCATTCGTCCTTGCCTCCCTTCCTCACTCTCCTTTTTCCTCTCGGTTATTTTTTCTTGCTCTTCCTCCTCCTGCACCCCATCCTCCCGTCCCAGCATTACAACAACAAAACACCGCTTTACAATGGTTGGTCCTGATAGACGGAAAGGGGCGAACAAGCATGGCACGGGGCATCCTTCATCACTGATGAGTATTTGATCAAATGGGACTCATTAGACCCTAATATATCACGCTTGTGAAAGATCTGCAATGAGCACATTTGCACGTATCCATACTAATACGCATTTGTGCGAGAATGAAGCCTCACAGACGCTTTATATGTAACTGTGGGCAAATGCTTTTTGTGAAATGTTTATCAGAATTAGAAGAATACACCTGCTAAATATTCAAACCAAATATCACACATCTACTATGGTGAGAAATAACACATACAGGTATGTGTTTGCTAACCACAGAGAGAAGCAATGCTGTATTTATATGCACCTGTGACACTGGAGAAGATTCAGGGCTTTCAGTCAACATCAGCAAGAAGGGGACAAACGTTGCTCTTGAACAAAATGACTTCTCTCACACTTTTCTCTTTTGAAAGCATATGGAGAATGATATATGCTTATTATTAAAGTTGTTTGGGTGAGTGTGCAATTGCGGGGGAAACTTTTATACGCCTGCACAGCTGTTCAGCACTATAACCGGCAAGCAAGGCCGTCGTTTTAGTCAGGGTGCGCTTTAAGAGACTTGAGCGTGTACATGCGTATGTGTGTGTGCATTCAGCAAAATGAGTGCCTTGCTAAGTTAAGCCTGTCCCGCTGCTGTTCAGCTGTCTGCCAGAAAGGAAGAGAAGGAAAGGGAGAAGAAGAAGAGAGAAGAAGCAAGTTAGGCAAGCGGAGAAGGCAGAGTACAGGAGAGAGAGCGATGCAAATCATACTGAAAGGAGTGAAGAAGAAGGGCAGAGAGGCAGATGGAGGCAACAAGAAGTAGATGAGATGAGGGGAACAAATAAAGACTGATGCCAAAGCAGGGATCAGGCAGCTGTAGAGGGAGAGATAGCCAGATCGGGGAACAGAATAAAATCAAGTCAAAAACAGAATGCAATATAGAAAATCTGAACAAAATGGAGGAAGCGCTAAAAGTCAGAGGTGCCGATTGTATTGTGTAGGTTTGCGTGAGCGAGAGAGAGGGGAAACAGAGAGGTGGAAATAACAACCATTAGCACGCTCAGGAAGTGTGTGATGAAACCAGGCAATTGTCAAGAATCGTCCCGGAACCAGAAACTGTCACCAGTGTGCGTCTCCCGTGTTCTGATCACGCAGCAACAACGGCACTTTGAAAAGTTTTCTACCCACCTACCCCCCTCCTGTGCCTTCAAACAGCTGCTGGAGTTACATAATCCCGACAGAAACGTTGAGAAAAAGCAAGATCAGAGATGGAGAGAGAGAGAGAGAGAGAGAGACGGAGCTGAGAACCAAGAGGGAGAACTGTTACAGAACACGTCCTCTGCCATGACATAACACACAGAATACACACTCGCACATACTTACCTAATCAGAGTCATAGCCTGAGTAAGCATCCTCGCATGGACAAACATGAACAGAGTTTTGTTTCTTTAGCATTTTGATAACTATGCTGCTTTTATTATTGCTATAATGATGTTGTGTTAGTAATTATTAAACAACTGTTGTGACGTAAGAAGACCTGGGGGGGGGGGGGTGTTCTGTGTGAGTACACTGGGAGTCAGAAATGAGTGCAGGAGCGACGGATATGAATGTACGTATGATAGATCGCTCAGTGTATTAGTGCACATGTGAATATATTTGTGTGGGTGCCATCTATGCTGTGTTTGGCCGGCGGATGTGGGTTTGAATTGAAGAGGCTCTCTGGGGAAAACACTTAATGCATCGCTGGCTGCCTCTTTGCGTGACAGAATTTCATTCCCAGTCATATAATGTCTGGCATGAACACACACAACAACCTTACCTTATTTATATGTATTAAAGGATAAGTTAAGGGGCATAGTCCTGGGTAGGTATACACATCCATCCACCAGGCAGGTATGAGGTCGCAGAAACACTTCTCTTATACATAAATACATAATTATCTTTCTTTGAACTTTGACCTGTCACCTTGTTGATAGCGCAATACTGCTAAAACTTTACATCTATGATGATAATACAAATGATTTTGCAAGAGAAACCAAGGTACGTTGGTTCCTGGTTGACAAATTGTCGCACCTCCACCGAGTACATTAAATATACCCCATATTCAGTGCCGTTGCTAGGTTGCATGTGCGTGTCTGCGTGCTTGTATGTGTGCGTGCCTGCATGTGTGTATGTTTTGCTTGACTGCCTCCGTGCTATGGACACAAAATGAGTTCTCTGCCTGTGAATTAGCTTCCATAGCAACCAGTGCCACACAGCCAGGCAGGCAGCGAAGTGAATGACTGCTGCTCTGCTTGTGCGATCTGAAAGTGGGCACAGGCCCGATGCCAAATTGGGGTATGGTGGGCACGCTGGCATGCTGACGGGCACAGACAATGGGGCGTTGCTGTGGTGATAAGAGGGCTGGTGGGGTTTAACAATGTGCATTGGTATGTGGATGGCAGACAAAGTCAAAAGCAGCATTCAGTGTGATAATGGAGCCACACCGTCTGTTTGACGCTCCTTCAGTTTGTTTTCCTACTGTTTCTCTCCCTCCATCGCTATTTTTGTTTACTGCTCAGTATCTCTTCACTTTTCATCCCCTGTTCTCTCTGTGTTTGCTTTCCTTCTCTTATCTCTCTCTCTCTCTCTCTCTTCTCTCTATGTGTCTCTCTGAGAAAGAGGTTATGGCATTGCGGAGGTGGGTTTAATGCGGGGGCAGAGGAGATTTTTTTTTTTTATCAGTGTGTTATTGTCAGCGCTGGCCCCATCACCTTGGATGCACACACATATGTACCCACACACACACACACACACACACACACACACACCTCAGACGTCAAACGCTAACAACTAACAGTCAAGGTTTGGCACAAAACAAATAAAAGCCTTCAGAAACTGGGCCCAACAGTACGCAACTCACATGGTGAGCTGTGCTAAATCAACCGCACTCTTCCAGACAAAGAACAAAACACCAAGTGAAAAGAATATAAACAATCATTGCACAGACGTCAGAGTCGGACTTCACGTTGGCTTGTGATCTAGATAATAGCCATATCCCAAGGTGTGCTGTTCAGTCGCACACACGGGAGGGCGAGCAGGCGTATAGTCGGGATCTGGCTAATTGCTAATGTTCTCATGCAGAGAAAACATGAGGGAGATGTTAATGACCTCTCACTCAGATGTCTATCGACTGACCAAGCCGTTGCCATAGTAGCCAGGACAAGAGCACGCACACACACACACACACACACAACACAGTCACCTGAGGCTGAGATGAGGGATAAGTCTGAGACAAAATTTTAAATTAAATTATAATTTGATATCATCAATTATCTCACTTGTTAGGCTGTGTTTCCGCCACCATGAGCAAAACATAATGAATGCGGAGAATGGAGCTGCCAGGCTATTCTGTGCTTTAATATTGCTTTATTATACCTATCATCTCTTTTGTGGGGATAAAACCATGTGTGTTGAGCCATTACACAAAGAAGGGGAGGAAAGAGAAAAGGAAAAGGGGAAAGAGAGTGAAGGCTGCTGAATAGTGGAAGCACCTGGGAGAGAGTAAGAATAGTAATCAATCACACACGTGCACGCATACATACACATCTACAAAAGCACACGCCCACACAAACACACAGGCAAATATGCGCAAAGCACAGCTGGGCTGCGGAGAAGCCATCTGTAACACCACAATATAGCAGTCAGTGTGTCTTCTGTGTGTGTATGAGTTTGCATTTGCTCTCATGTTTGTTACTGCATGCATGTGCATGCAATCAAAAAAAATCAAGACCAAGTTTCCAATTCACTCAACCACGTCTCCTCCTTACAATGGAGGAACACACTCACACAAGCCTGGATTTACATGCATACATGCTCTTTTGCCGACACATGCATGATCACTAACCCATGCCGACAAACACACATACACACACACACACGGAGGGACTCATGCATAAGCATCTCACCTACAGCCATAGGCTACGTAGCAATGCATACTAATAAGACCAGGATAGAAGAGGGGCACAAGGAGCGGGGAGAGAGAGATGGATGAGACAAGCGAGGGGTGGTGTGAAAGATGGATGGAGTGGGGGGCAGTGACGAGGGTTTGTATGGCCAGAGAGATCTGTAATGAGATCTCAGTGAGTAAGACAGGATGCTGCACACTTATCCTGGCTGGATAACAGACAGCAGGGAACGCATTAGAATGCATTAGCATAGCTGGCTAATATCTAAATCCGTGTCAATATTATTAGCATGAGTCTCGCGCACATCGATCTTCCTGAAAAACAACCAGCCTAGTCATCTGGGTGGTGGAATTAGCTAAGGCTGGCAACAATTCACAGCTACCTAAGCAGTTTTTCCCCCCCAGCATTAAATTAAAATAGCTTGACCGAGTGTTGCTTTTAGCGTGCTAGCTTGTATCAGAGAGTGAGTCACAAGCTTTGCTGGGAGAAGCCACAGCACAAATTTAAACATCAGAGCAGTCAACAAACCCTGGGCTATCTCCGTGGCCATATTTATTCATGTGGTTTGACACCCACCAACACGCAAACACACACATAATAAAAGCACATACTGAGCTTGCACACAAACTGGAGCATCAGATGTATGTTTAAAGGACAAGGCTGGCGCTATTCTATATTTTTCTTAATGTCAACAAATCCCGTGAAAAGACCAAAACCAACAATGATGATCCTATGAGCAAGTATTGTCTGTGTACCCAAAGCCTGATGTAGCTTATTCCTCTGTGCCACGGAGCTCCATTGCTGTCAGAAAACTATTAAAAACACATCAGTGAGCCACAGCGTTGCACTGGGTGACATGTTCCTTCATTACCATGAAGAAGGCCACTGTAGTTTATTTTAAGGCTACCCTACATTTACTGTACTGTTGCAGTAAATACTCACTAATGTGTATTAATCCACGGATGGAAATAATGTGTGGTTTCCTTCCTAATGAGTAACATTTGCTATAAACAGTATAAACAGTGCCCACCCGTTTTAGGTGATTATTTAGCCTTTTTTTAAATGAAACTTTATCATTGTGAGCATCAGTAGGTACAAATGAGCTGAGTACCAAAGACAAGGTGGGTAAGTTTCAAACGCTGCGTTCATGTCATATTGTTCAGTCCGTAATTACAAGCAAGCAAGTTGGGAGAAAAAAACGTTCACCTCAGCCTCCAAGCTGTAATTGTGAGTTTCCGACGGCGACAAAATCTCCCACTTGGGGAAAAGAAGAGCCACAGAAGTGTCAATAAACTGTTGGCAAAATGGCTGCAAAGCATCTAAATAGAATTGGATACTAACACAAATAAAATCAAATGAACTAATTTAAAAGAACTTTGTTTGTTCTTACCTAAATCACTTTTTAATGAACATCAAAAACTGTGTGTACTGTAGCACCACAGAAACAGCTAGGGTGTAAAATTGTGTGGCTACAAGGTCAGCAGTGGGGGTAACCATGTTGGAGTAACAGTAGGTTCTCCTGTCATGTCCTTGTATTAAGTGACATATTTAAACATTGTTGATTTTGCTCTTGAAATCCGCAGACACCAAGACAAGTATAGAATAACAGCATTCTTATATTCTAAGACAAGAAAGTAAGTCCTTTTCTTTTTTGTATTTTGTTGATACTTTGTGCAAGTTGTACACTCTCGCAAGGGAGAGAAATCGGATACCTTCTCATCCCTCTACTTGTCCCTCCGCCTCTCCTCTCACACCCTCCTTCCCTTACATTTCTTTCCATCCCTCTCTGTATCTCCACCTCTTCCCCTTAACAGCTCCATTTTTCAATATGGCATTCTGCTTTGCAGCCTCCTCCCCTCCTCCTTTGAGTTACCCCCATCTCACTCTCTTTATCTTCTCCCTCAGTGCCTCCATCTTTCACTGTTTCTCTCTGCCTCTTCCGCTACCCATCTTTCTCTCCCCAGCTCTCCTTTCTTTAACCTTTTATGCTCTTCCTCTCTTCTTTCTCGCTCCCTTCCTACCGTTGCCGTACGCAGGCATCTCTCTCGCAGTGTATCTCAGCTCTGTTTCAGTCTTTCCATCGTTCTCTCCGCTCCTCCCTCCCTCCTGTCTTTCGCTTCTCCCTTCCTCCCTTTTCCACCCTTCCGCCTTTTTCCATCTTCAGCTCACATCTGCTAGTCTAACACCAATCTTCTCTCTTTTCAGAATGCTACCCTCACCCCCATTACACTTCATTATTGGGTCTGTTCTTTTTTATCACTCTTCCCCTCTCCGCCCCTCTATCTCACTTTCGGGTTGACACATGATTGCATATTTCTGTCTCATTCAAGCAGCCACGTGCTCGCGCATTGACATGCGCACACACACACACACACCTTGAACCTGTTAATATATTCAGCGTGCATAATGTCATCGTCAAGGTTAACAGCTCGGGTGCTAATGTTGAGAGGATCCGGTGGTAATGTAGGAAATACTGAGGCATGGTTGCTCTTCCTCACCGTCACAGTCAGCAACATCTACATAAGTATTTTGGGGCGATGTCACGTGATGGCCTTTTCATATACATCATCAAGGATTATATTGAAGGATAATTGGCGATCCTCTAATCAAATGGTAATTATTGTCACGAATGTTTGGAACTGAAGGCAATCAGCTGGAGAGAATTTCATGCTGTTTTAGCCTCAGCCCTCTCGCTCTGTCCCCTCGTTTATGTTCATTAATGTGAAGAGCCGCCATTGTTCCATAGATAATTCATTGACATGCATGGCAGCGGCCCCCGTGTGTGTATGGGTGTGTGTGTGTGTTTGTAGTGTGTATATGTTCCCCATGGTGGGCGAACAGATGCAAAAGGCATGACAAGAAAATAACCTTCCCTCCCTTGTCTGTGGCGATGACGAGACACCTCTCTTTCTCTCCCCCTCTATTTTTATCATCTTTACACCACCACCCACCCCCCACTGTCTCTGCCGTTCCCTCCATCTCTCTCTCTCTCTGTCTCTCACTCACTCTTTCGGTCTCTCTGTCCTTGGGTGTCTGCAGCCAGCTGTGTCTTTGGGCCATTAGTGCCCCCCCCGCCTCCCCTCCATCCATTTTCCCCATCACTGATTCCTCCAGCAGACTTTACCCCCTCCCCCATCTCGCTCTTTCTCCTCCTCTCTCCTCCTCCTCCTCCTCCTCCTCTGTCCCTGTGACCACTGGGGCTCCATTGTCACAGCAACTGCTGATAATAGTCTCGTCCTCAGTCCGGCATTCCGTTACGCCACTGCACCAAAATCAGCCGGCAGTACGCAGACACATCTGTAAACATCCACACTCATGCACAGACGTATATGAACGCAGACTGGTTATAGAACAGATCTTTTTTTTTTTATCACCAGCATCATTTTCACATCTCATTTTTATACAGCACAAATGCATTGTGCTATCGCAACATGCACACACCCCACCAAACCTGCACAGTCAGCATCCTCCCCTTTCTGTTTCTGTAAACATGTTGTTGTGCTGCTAGCCTCTGCATCCCATTATGAAAAGTTATTGTGCTGCATAATGTAGTGCCATTTACTTCTCCACACCCCCTACCCTCACTCACTCATCATAATAAAACCGTGATTGATCCACTCCCCCCCTCCCATGGCATGCTGATGCTAAGATAGTCTTTGGCCATCTGACGTATAGTGGGGGAGAAAGAGCTAGTTGCCTTTGAGAAAGTGGGCCACGGGTATTGCATCCCCGCTGTATCTGTGCGGACGGCAGAAGAGAGCTGGGCCGGGCCACATGTCGTACAGATGATAATCCACTGCTTCCATCTTCTTTTCAGATGACTTTAAAAGCAGTACAGTATGGTAGCTTTGTTTCCTATATCCCCAAAATGAGACTGTAGTGAGAGAACTCTTGGACTAGAATAAACTTGACTGGATTATATTTGTCTACATGACACTATGCATGATATAGAAGATTCGCATTGACTGTACCAGTGGCTCACAACCTTTTTGTTTTGTGGCTCCTTAAAATGAAGCTATGTCTACTTGCAACCCATCATCACAGGTTGCAAATGGGCCACTGGGTGGTGGGCAGTTCAAACAAAGAGCGGCTTGTCCTTCTCAGATTGTTTCATTTACAACATTTCCACTGCCTTAAGATGCAAAAGTATCCAGTAGTTCAAAAAGCTCAAAAAGCCTTGATAGAATAAACTTTAAAGTTAACATAATGTTGTGTTGCAGAATACTTTCCAGTTCTGTTCACTTGTGGCCCCTCAGAGTTATCTTGCGATCCCTTGGGAGGTTGTGATGGCTGCGGCAACACAATTACAGTTCTGACTGAGTTCGGCACTCTCCTGGTCCAACAAAAGATTGGGCCGAGGGTGGAGCCAGACTTTTATGCTGAGGCCTCGCCCAAGGACTATACCAATGACTCTGTCAGCTTTGGGGGGGGATTAGGGTTTCCATAGGTGGAGTCTTAGTGAGGGGTTATGCTGTCCAGCCCTGCAGGTGTTTATTGGTTTAATCACTGAGTATATAGGTTTCCCTCAGGCCTCATTCAGGAGGTCGATTAGTTAAGTGTACACCCTGTTTTGTTAACTGGTTTTCACCATAGAGTTAGTTTTGTTTGACCTCTTTTAAGGGCCCTGTTGTTCTTAAAGTAGTTTCTTTAGTTATTGATTTGTTATTGTAATTAAATACTTTGTTTGGTACTTTAAGCCTGTGTCATCTCATGCCTTGACTGCCTGATCCACCA
>JAVQJF010110966.1:0-13604 GCA_036023855.1 Gadopsis marmoratus | reverse complement strand
ATCCTCCCCCTACCTCCCACCCTGACCCTCCCCCATCGCCCCTGTGTTTGCATTCTTCCCAGTTAATACGTGTTTGTCTGAACCCTTGCAGGGGTTGTAAAGACCCCCCCCCCCAGCTCACCCAGCTGTAAACATGACGGGGGGGGGGGGTCCTAAATGTCACAGACATGTTGCTCAGGCGTTGCCTTTAATAATAACCAGCAGGCCGTCTCATGTTACTTTACAGGGGCAGCCATAACTGCAGCGTGTGGATAAATAATAACCACAGTTTCCTTTGGTGATGTTGAAAGTCTGCAGTTAAAATGTTGGCTGGTCATGGATGAACATTTTGGACTATTTCAAAGTGTCAGTTGGCGACAGTTTCTCTTCCCTCCTGTGAAGTCAATGATTCCCTAAAGAGGTTATTAGATCACATATTAAACCCAAACCGAGAAGTCCAGCATCATTATTATCCTCACGTTGGGAAGATCTGGGAAAGGACCAAGAAGAGTCTTCAGCCATGCTAGCAGCTCTGTGAGGCTCCATTCACTACATAAGCTACATGCTAACGTCAGCGTGCTAACACGCTCACAATAACAACGCTAACATTCTGATGTTTATCAGGTATAAAGTTCACCACCTTGGTTTAGCGTGTTAGCGTGCTAACATTAGCTAGTTAACAGGAAACACAGCGTGCAGCTGAGGCTGATGGGAATGTCAATAGTTCTGCACATAACATGTCGACCTGATGGTGGCGCTAGATGAAAAATGTTAAAGTTATTACGGTCCATCCTGAGGGGAGCACAAACAAAGAGCCCAATGTCACGACAATCCATCTGATAAATGTTGGGATGTCAGGAGCAAAGTGGTGGAGCGACATCAGCGTCCACAGAGCGAGTGACACCAGCAGGTGACGTGGCTCCCAGACATACAGCAGCCAAACACGTGTTCACAGAAATACCTTTACAGAGATATTAATATAAAATAGAGTCATACAGGCGCTTTACACACAAACACAACAACAGTAAGAAACAAACACTGCAACGGGAACATGACTGTAAAATAAGACGAATGACAGTTTAGACAACGTGCATTTGTTGTTACAGGACAGGAGACAGGGTGAGTCATTTGCTCAAATTTACTAGAGACAGTTAACGTGAAACCAAAAGAACTGGAAGCACCGGAGTCGGGTTCAGGAGTGACTGCAGGAGGGGTAACATCCTGCTGCCTGATGGGAAACTGTCAAGATGTCTTTCCTGCATAAAGTTTGAAACACAAACATCTTAATCTCCTTCTGTTTCATTCATTAGGATCCCTGTTAACATCAGAACAGAGTCTGTTGGGATCCAGACTGATGATGTTTTCCCCGAAGCTGGACTTGTAAAATGATCAGTGTTCATGGGGGGGGGGGGCTCTACACTCACTGCAGCCCTACATACAGAAGCTGATCCTGACTCTGGTTTCACTGGCCGGTCTGGTGCGGCGATAAAACACGCCGTGAGCTCGCAAATCAGCCGGCTGCCATTAAAAGGTGTCACTGCAGCAGGCTGATAGCAGGGGGGTGTTAAAGAGCAGTGCCAGAAACATCCCGACTGTGAGCGATTTGGGAAACGTCCTGGAGGGTCGCGCTCTCGTTCCTTCGCCCGCTCTCATCAACACATCTAGTGATGCACTAAATGCCAGCACAACAGAGAGGCTGGGGGTGCGAGGCTGCACCGGTGAATGGGGCAGCTTCAGACTGGTGGAGGGCTGCTGGGAGAGATCCCTGGCTGTGCTGAGCAGTAAGGGGGTCTGAGGCTTGGACCATGCCTGACCGGGTGTGTGTGTGTGGGAGGCCTTTGTCGATGTTGTCGCCACGGCAGCTCACCTATTGAGGGTAGCGTCTAAGATATGTAAAGCAGCGGCGTTTCAAAGCTGTGGAACAAACAAAGAAATAAAGAAATCAAATTAAAGTTTGGAAAGCAGTGAGTGGAGAGCGGGAATAAGAGACGGAGAAGAGAGAAAGTATCCTCTGTGGTAAATGCTTATGCCAACCCCTGTGTTGGAATCCGATGAGTGTGGAGAAATGGGAAAAGAAAGGAATCATTAAAAAGACGGAGCGAGGTGGAGGGAGACTGCTATGCCCTTGTTTGCCCGGAGTGGTATTTTCTTTTCTCATTGAGCCGGTCCAAGTCCTGCAGGCGGCTTGGTGAGGCTCCCACCCAGCATTGAGAGGCAGGCCTGAGCATGCCCGGCCAAGGTCAAACTGTGGCCGCCAAGAACGCGCACGGCTCAGCCCGCCCCCAGCTGCCACGGCTGTGTTTATGTTTGTTTTTGCAGTCCGTCCCCCCCCCCCCTCCACAGGGATCGCCTCAGCAGCTCGGCCTCTCTGGAGGATTCGGCTGCACACGCAAGGAGTCAGGTGACGCTTCCTCCAGCGCGATGTGGCGAGGTGAGCTGCTGCTGCTGCTGCACACCTTCCAGCAGTACCCGTCTGGTTATCACACTATATAGGATGTGTTTCCATAGCCATGAGTGTCACCTGCCACTGTTAGGTGCCTTTCTGCAGAAAACGGTGACGGTTATTTCAAGTTTTGCCGCATCATCGCATGCGAGCCATATCTGAAGGAGACAATGCACATAGCTGGTGTGAAATGTCGTAGACATAAGTGTAAGCTGAGAATATGTTTGGTAACTGACTCTGGTATTTAGAGACCATTGTTCTGTCACTGCAGTGAGTCACTAACCTTTATGTTACCTGGACAGCATCAGGCTGCAAGAGCCCTCGAAGACAACACACAGGCTCTACAGGCTTCATTTACACCCCGTCTCCCAGCAGACATCCCGTTTATATAATATATTTATAAGAAACATAATGCTGCCCGCAGGTTATGTTTTAACCAGCACAACGAGGAAATGTTTCTAAAGACATTCTCACAAAACACATCTGCAAATAATTTACTGACAACTTGTTTCATTTGGTTTCTGGGATATCTGACGCAGTTCAGGCAGCCACAGCAGTCAAAGGCAAAGGTTCGGGAAAGATGGTGGTTAAATACTGAAAATGTCAAAAGTGACTGATTTAAACATCTGTTTTACCTTCAGCAAACACACATCTCTCTGGTCAGTCAGTAAACATCTGTAGAACCACGATAAATACACACAAAATACTTGATCCTTGAGGCTACTGATGACACAACCTGTTGCTGGATAACAGGTGAAACATGCACATTTAAAAGTGTATTTTCCTCCTTTAAGCGTAGAGAAAGCTAAATCAGCAGCAGCTGCGCCGATGGAAGGAAACCTTTTTACGTGACACACAATAGCTAATCAGCGTAGGGTAGCTGGTTTGATCCAAGAAGTACGGGTGCTATCACAGACTGTTACCCGCTGCAGGTGAGCTGCGACGGTTCTACAGGCGGAACTTTCTGTCCCAATTCAGAGGATTCAGATTCAGATCTGACCAGACTCACACGCCAAGTTTTCCTCCAGATGTAGCGCGACTCTTAACCAAATCTTCAGCAAATCTGCAAAACAAAATGCAAACTGACGCATGTTTCCATTCACCATTGTGATGTGAAGCCAAGGAGTCGGTCCATGGAGAGAAACAGGTGCCATTAAACCACCGCAGAAGAAGAAGAGGACGCAGCGAGATGACGTCATTAAATGAGCTCCAGTCGAGTTGCCTTTTGCTTTTATCTATACAGCAACGTTTCCACTGAGGCCAAGCGTGAAAACAGTTTCGCTATATTTTCAGCGTTTCCCCTCAGGGGCTTTTTTTATGCTCAAATTGAAAATGCGCATATGTGAAACACACAGCACCTGAGACCAAATCTAATGGTGCAGTGAGGTGCTTGTTGTGACCTTAGAAAGTTCATAGTTTTTGAGTTAAGTTTACAGCAGAAATTGTGACTTCAACACGGCAGGAGGTGACCGTGCAAGCTCAACTAACCAGAAGCCGTGTATTTGGCCATGTCTGAATGAACGCGTGAGCGTTTGGATCACACAGACGACACACACGGGTCGTGGAAGTGAGAAATGCTTCGGATTGTGTTATTTGTTGCTATAAAACTTAAAGATAACCACCATGAATCCTGTTGTGGCTGCTCTCCTCTGCAAACGGGCAAGAAGAAACCTTGCAGGAAGCCCAGATGATAGAGGAGGCGGAGTTTTGCCGAATACCTGTATTTGCAAAGCTTCACAGTGTTTTTCCTGCAGCAGGTTCCCAGCTCACTGTGGAGGGTTACCGGTCACTCCAGAATTGGCTTTGTCATGCTGGTCTTCTGCAGCCTCATTCAGTCTCTGAAACACCTACAAAGGAGCGGCCCCCCCCGCCCTGCGTAATGAATAAAGAGGCCCTCCCACTGTTTCCCTGGCTATTGTTTCCTTGTTGTTACACAGAGTGTGTATTGCTCACTAAGCCCGTGATGGATGTCGGATTACCCCTCTGCCTGTGTCTCCCTGACAAAGAAAGCATCAGCCTGCACTGCAACAGAGGACACACACACAGAGGCAAACATGCAAACACACACCCACCGTCATCCTTAAGATCCTGCATAAAATGACCCACAAATCTTTGTCCTGACCCCGACACCCCGAACACATCAGCATCCATATGTCACTGACAGAACATTCACGTTTTTGTATAGTGAACAGTTTTACTGTGTTTTGATAGATACGGGTACAAAGGGATCTCACACAGAGACACAAAGACGATGTCCTCAAATATGTGAAGGTGCTAAATTAAAAAATAAATCTCCATACGGCATGTAACCCCAGTGCAGGAGGGAAAACGAATCCAACGTTAATGTTTACATCAGTCCGTTGATGCAAACCTGCTGAACTCGCCACCAAAACCTTTGGAAGTGTCTCCTTGTATCCAGCTGCTGTCCACTAATCAATCAGCTGATTGACAGCTGATTGATTAGCGGACTGATCGATCAGCTGTACTTGTAGAAACTGTTTCGTTTAGAGCCAAACATCAGATTTTATAAACTCTTTGTGTGTTTTATGAGTAAAAATATTAATTATGTAAAATAACTAAAGCTGTCAGATAAATGTAGTAAAAGTAAAATATTTCCTTCTGGGATGTAGCGGAGCAGAAGTAGAAAGTCAAGTAAAGTACAAGTACTGGAAATTTGCACTTAATTTTATATTATATTTTACTTTATTTCTGCCTCCTCTCTCGTGTTTTTCTCCATTCTTTTGTTCTGTAAAGCACTCTAGATCAGCTGTGATCTGTGAAGCTATCACGCCGGGAAAAGCAGTTCTTAAAGTTTGTTTTTCTGACAGAAGGGAGTCGGCGGAGCCTTGCTTTGGGAAGGTAACTGTACCCTCACAAAACCAGCTTTGTAATAAATGTGGGGCTCCATCCAGCCTCTCTCTGTGTCTGCTGCACCATCGCTCCATGGCCCTCATCAACTCCACAGCCTCGCTAACACCAGCAAGAGACCCTCACCCACCCACCCACATGACAATGGTACCAGCAGTATCCCAGGAAACAAGCCTTTCATTAGCTGTGTGATAAAAAAGATGTATTCCCCGTCTCTTCTCCGTCCACTTTATCACATCTTTGTTTTTCTTTCTGTTTGGTTTTGTGGAAGCTGCCGATGAGCTTCAGCTCCCTCCCCGGCCGTCGTTTGACGAGGCCTTCTCCAGAGGAATACCAGCGGAGTCGTGGGGCAACGGAACGAGAGACACGTCCGCGGATATTTCCATCAGTTTCAGACCTCCCAGTGTCTGTATCTGTGAATTATCAAGAACTTCAACACGCTATGCTGAACAGTGTTTATGATCCAAGCCTCACATCCTGGACTGTGGGGTTATTTTTTTAAATATATTTTCCTGTTTATTTATTAATCAAATTAATCAATTCCTTTTTTTTTTTGCTAATATTTTTTTCTTTTCCCAATTTAATAAGGACTTTCTCACTCACATCTTGTCGCGTGATGAGATTGAAAATTCACTGTCACCATAAAGTCCACTGGAGCTTTCGATCGTATCACACAATCTTCCTCAGCAGATGACCACTTGTCCTTGATTTGTAGATGTTTTATTGTATACAATCATGATATATGATCAAAAGCTCCACAGCAGCTACTAAATGGACCAACTGCTGTTTGTTTGTGTGCACGAGTGAACTTTCAGGCTCAACTTTTGTATCTTTTGAAAGAGGAAACGTCATAAGCAGCAACAAAACATGACGTTGCTCAATTTAATAGACTTTGGTGTTCTGGTTGACCAGTAGCTTATGTCTGCTACTGTTAGCAAGATAACGGACATCACTGACTCGTCGCCCTGACTTTCTCTCTCCTGTGACCCGTTAACAGCTGCTGGTGAGGTTTGAGGTTTTTGAGGTCCCTTGGTTTTGTAACATTTGTATGTTAGCTTTTCGAGTGAGAAACCCAATATTTACATTTAAAGGTTTAATCCTTCTCAGCCGCTATTGACGGTGTGTTTGCGTGCAATGAATCTTGGGATAGGTTGGGCTACGAAGGATCCAGCTGTTGGATCTTCAGAATTCGGGAACAGAAGACCGCATTTGAAGCAGCCTTCGGAATGGGACAGCCTTGTGACACATTCGGACTTCAAATGCGCAGTTCGTCCAACTTCCATCTTTGGTTCATGTGGCAGCTGTTGAAAAGCTCCGTTTAGAGGGAGAATAAAATTCTGGGCAGAAGTCAATCGGTGCATTTGTGGCATGAAAATGTCATCATCCCTCCAAAGCTCACATCAGTTGAAACCTCCTGTAAATGGCTGCATCATCGTCCTGGCCACATTGGGTGTTGGCGTTTAGCACTTTCAGTTTGCAGCGTTTCTGGGTTGGAACAAGCAGGATGGGTTAGCGTTTCACCAGGAGGCTCGTCTTACCTGCAGCCGTCAGCAGGGCCAGGGAATAATACCCGCATCAGGTTACCATGGGCCTCTCATCTAACCAGCATGCCACATTATAATTATGAGCCCTGCAATCCAGCTGGAGAGCTAAGTCCAGCAGGTAATAGCTGTCCAGGGGGGCCTGCAGGGAGCTCGGGATGGGGGGAAGGGGAAACGTCAGCTCTCCTTTCCAGGAACAAGGCACTCGTGCTGGGCATGAAGATGCAGGATCCTGCCCTTCCAGTGGAGTGTTGGGTGTCCATCATACAGCGGTGTAGTGTTACAGCACTTTATCTTTGCCCTTCATCTCTCAGCCTCATCAGTGACCACAGACACGCTCGCTGACAGAGAGCCTGTCTGTTCACGACCCCGGGGGGACGCAGGCTTCTTAAATTCTACGTATTTGCATTTGATTACTGCCGCTATTCATCAGACTCTCTGAACGCGAGCCACCATGCTAATCTGCAGCAGGGTCAGAGAGAGACGGTGTGGTCTACAGCGGGGCAGACAGGCGGTAATATATGGGGCCGTGGGACACTTGTCCCTGTTAGACCCCACACCAACCCAATGAAAAACCACAGATCCAAGCACCATGGGGAACAAGAGTCGGACTGAAAGAGAACCCAGCCACCCCCTGCTACTATTACCCATCCGCTGCCTGATCACAGCAACAGTCCCAATAGAGATGAGCAGGAAAAGACCAACGTAAATCTCACATACAGGAACACTAAAGTGGGGGGGTGGGGGTGCATGACAGTAAGCAGAAGGAAAAAAGACTACAAGTCTGCAGCCATGCTAGCAGCCCTGGGAGGCTGTACTTAGGCACACTGGTGATTTGAGCTAAATGCTAACATCAGCATGCTAACATGCAGGTATAATGTTTATCATGTTCACCATCGTACTTTAGCGTGTTAGCATGCTAACATAAATACAAAGTCCAGTATAATGGGATGTATACCAAAAGGACATAAGCCAAAGTGTTGGACACATTAACATGTTGACCTGATGATGGCGCTATATGAAATGTCAAAGTATTAAAGTTACAGGAACAGGGAGGCCAATCTATGTAAGAATGTTTCACTGAATAAATAAAAATCAGGGGATCACCAGAGTCATTAGTGTTTATCCTCTGGGGATCACGAATGTCTGAATCAAAAGTCATTACAATCCATCCAGTAGTTGTCAAGATATTTCACACTGAACCACAAATGTGAATCTCGCCAAAGTCTGCAGGATTCATCCTCTGGGGACCATAACTTTCTGAAAAAGGTTTGATGGTAATCCAGCTGACAGTTGTCAACATATTTCGGTCTGGACCAACAGCGTGGCTACAGATAAGTCAAATGTACCGTGAAGACGACCAAGATGCAGTGAAATGTTTTTCTTTCTTTATTTGTCAAAGAAATGTGGAAAGTAAAATTAAAACATGAAAGTAGAAGAATGCATACAGTGTCTGTGACTTTACAGAACCAATCATGAGGTAAGATGCCATTTTTATTGTTTCAAAGTGTTTTGTGATCGAGAAGAGCTAATACACGAATGTTTGATGGTTGCTTTGTTTTTAAAGAGTGCTTCCTCCTGTCAGTGTATCTGCACCTCGTAATACACGAAACAGTGACGCTGCTCCCTCTAAAGTAAACTACATGAATAGACCCCTACAGCTGGATGTGAAATGTAACACGTATCACTGTACATTGATTGCACTTTCACACATTTTAGAGGAAAACTGGAGCAATAAACTGTATCTTTAAAGTTAAGACTACTTGTATGCATATGGAGGGATTTGATTTGGTTAGTCCGTATCCAGCGACACATATCCAGGCTGCAGCAGAGCTTTTGTTCGTGTACCAACAACTCTCGGAATCTGCATCTCCTCACATACACAACTACAAAAAAACAGACATTTCCTCTTTATAATAAAAAACACTGCCACCCTGTCGAGTCCCAAGTGTTGTTCTTGGCACATAGAAGGTCAGGTATTCATTTACAGGCACCGTGGCCTTTCGAAAGTGACCATTTTAAGGCCGTAATAGTTCTTTGTTGAAGAATTTTGCCTCAAGCTTTTTTGTGTCCATTTTAACTTTTATGCCACGAAGCTCAGTTGTGTCCTTTACTGCTCTGCTAAGTTACAGGATCAAAGAAAGTGGTAACTAAATACTTCTACAAGGAAAAAATCAGTCTGATATGAAACAAAACTGACAACTCTGTTTCCCTTCCTCCTGAAAAAAAAAAACAACGTATCCTGCATAATTATTCTTATCTATTATTTTTTTTGAAAAATGCATACAGAGAATAGTTAGTACCAAAAACCCCACGCAAACAACTTAATACGGTAAATCACTCCTACACCAACCATCATTTGGCAAATATCTCATTATTCAACATCACAGTATTTACAGTCATGTTGAAACGGTCCTCCGCAACAAATGTCTTCCTGTCAAACAAAATGCACGTCAGCCTTACACCTGCTGATAACACGCCATTATGTCTTCCTCTTTAAAACCAAAAACAGCTGTGGATCAGTTGGTTCGTCATCTTTTCCCCAGCTGAGCCTGATGTAACGTACGATAACAACACGAACACACAGTTTTCGTGATGTAAACAGAGACCATGGTGTGCCGTCCTAAAGGCCTGTTCACACCCGCATTTAAAAAATTGCAAAAATTAAGCAATTCATTTAAGTGACTGAAATTGCTGGCAGAGAACACGTAAGCCAAAAGGGTTTTATAAAATTCCAGGTTTGCCTCCGTGTTGTGTGTTACAGTTAGCAAAGCCGTTACCTCAGAGAGGTTTCTTGCCTGTCTTTGCTGAATTAGATGATGTACACTCCTGACAACAGCACAGACAAAACAGACGCACAGGAAGTTAATGTGATAGTGCTAGCATGTATTGGCTTGCTAGCATGTTAGCGGTTATCTCACCTGCAACAGTGGTTCGCCTACTAACCCTGCGAGTAGTCGAGTGGTCGAGCTTCCATAATTACACATTTCGCGGAGATGCACGGATTCATTTTGCTGTGAAATTTTCTGGTGTGTCCAGGCCCTAATTCTGAAAATCAGCTTTTATTTGTCTCAAGATATTTCATGGTTCACCGAAAGTGTTTCGACATAGTTTTGTTTATCCCGTGATGATGTGAATTGCTGCTGTACGTTGTGGCGTCTTTGTTCAGTAGGCATTGGGAATGTACTTCCTGCATCAATCAGCATCAAAATGTAACTCTAAAAATACTTGAAATCTTGAAAGGGACAAAAAGGGTTGTTCGAATGTAAAAAACACAAAAGAGTATGTTATTCCCCAGTAGCGTAGCATGAAACAGGGCCTGGAAAGCAACTATTCCTCAAAGGAGGGTGTCAATCCGGGTGCTTGGGTCTCCGCCTAATGAGTCTCCGAGGTCAAACAGCTGGTCCAGGTTGACGCTGGAGCTACAGAGGAAATCATTGCGGCCTTGCTCCTCCTCCTCTGGCCAGGGGCTCTCCAGGAAGGCTGTGGCGAGGAAGGTCTCCTCATCAAAGTCTGACACGTCATTGTTCCTTTGGGTCTCCACCAACACGTGGATGTCTGCTGTCCCTGCGGGAGCTTCAACAGGAGAGATGTGGGTCCCCCGCACTGTGAGGTCCTCCTCTTTCATGATGGGGCTCAGCGGTTCTCCTCCCTCCAAACTGAGCTCCCCGTTGAGGGCTGAGTCCAGCAGGGCGTCCCAGTCAAAGTCTCCCTTCAGAGGCCCGATCTCCTTCTGTTCCTCCACGGAAAGCAGTGGGGAGCTGGAGCGCCGGGGGGCTTTGGCGGCACCACTTCTGGAGCCCAGTGACCCTAACTTCCTCTTGTGCCCACCTCTTCCCCTGACCACTGGCCAGGAACCGAGCATGGTCCCTTCAGCCAGATGAGGGTCCCAGTTCTGGTCAGCACCGGTTGCCTCTTCGAACTCCCGGAGGAGCCGCTGGGACTCTGGGTTGATGCACAGGCCGCTCTGACCTCCTGTGGGGCTGCAGGTGCCTCTGGACTGGGGCTGGAGGTTGACCCTGAGCCTGTTCTGCAGGGCCGGGTTGATCTGGACTGGTGGCATTCGCCTCTTCTTATAGGCGCCACTCAGGAGACGCTCAGCATACTGTGGGTCAATTTTCCAGAAACCACCCTTACCTGGCTCGTCCTTCTGTCGCGGCACCTTGATGAAGCATTTGTTGAGCGACAGGTTATGTCGGATCGAGTTCTGAAAATGGAGATGCATATTTTCACACGAGCGTTCACATACTGGCCTCATCAAAGCACTACTTATTTTGGACACCACCTTGAAGTTTGATAGTTTGGGAAATATGCTAATTGGTTTTCTTGCAGAGTTAGCTGTTCAGACCGATTTGATTCTCATGTTTGTACAGTAACTATGAGGCCACAGCCAGCAGATGGTTTGGTTAGCTTAGCTTAGCATAAAGACAGGAAATAGGGGGACAGCCAGCCCCGCTAACGCACACTGATTAACACGGTATATATATCTCATTCGCTTAACCAGCACAAAAACCAAAGTTGTGGTTTTTGCGGGAGGTTGTGTGCTGGACTGTTTCTTGGCTGGGAGCAGTGAAAAAAATGGGGACTCTAGAAACAGAGAAATAAAAACAAACAATAACGTTCTCATTTTCACTAGTTTCTGGCTCCTCTTGATGATGTCATTATATGATGACGCAATACATTTTTAAGACACTGCTAGAAAACCAAAGCAAACCCAACTTTACTTAAGCCTGTCTGGGTGATTTCAGCACGTACGAGGTTGCTATGGCAACTGGAGATGCTATTGGACCAGGTCACTAATAAAGGTAATTAGACTTTGGATTTGTTTGTCAAATTCAGTTCTCATTTCTTGGTGGGGCTACGGTGCAAGGGTGCGTATGTCACATATAGCCACACATTAGCGCTGCTTATAAGCGTGAGGTTGCCAGGCAACCAGTGGAAACTCCAGGAAGTCACTGCTCCTGGCCAAGACATAGTTTGACGAATGACCCCCAGTAAAACCCCAAAGTGTCATTTCTGCACTGCAGTTTTTCTACAGATTAAATAAACAAGATATAAGATGTTAATCAGTGAGTGTTAGAGCTGCTGGCAGGTAGATTCGGTTACATTTGGACAGAGCCAGGCTAGCTGTTTCCCTCTGTTTTCAGTCTGTATGCTAAGCTAAGCTAATCAACTGCTGGCTGTAGCTTCATACTATATATAGCGTACAGACATGAGAGTGGTATTAATCTGAACATCAGCTCTCCGCAAGGAAGCAAAATATTCCCCAAATTTCCCAAAATATTGAACCATATCCCTTTAAAGAGAAGCTTATTTGGGAAGCAACCTTTAAAGGGATTGTACATCAGGCAGGAAGTACAGATGACAGAGCACCAAATATCACATGAATGCACCGTGTACCCTTGCACCCACCCCTCCCTTGACTGAAGTCTAAATAGGGTGGTGACCCAATGACCCTTGTTAAATATTATCTGCCCCACGTACGGCCTTACAATAACAAAATGCTCTGAAATGTCTGAGCCAGACGATGAAACACGGGAGTACAGCTAACAGCTTCATCAATCATTTATCCGGCAAAATTAAACTTTTCTTGAAAATTCCTGCCCTTTGGAGGGGAATCTGCTCTGCTGCCCCTCCTTTTACCCCTCCATCACTTGTTTTGTGCTCAAGCAGAAAAACCGGTGAGCTACTCTGAATGAGTCGCGTTTTCTGTGAAGAGTTTCTGGCTTCGGGAGTTATTAATTAAGTCACTAATACTTGGGAGTGTGGCAGCAGGCCCAGGTGCTCAGTGTTTTTACTGTTCTTTAAATAGAAAACACATCACGTGCTGTGATTTGACCCCAGACTGGAAGGGAGCTCATTTTCATATAATGGAGACTGTGTTGGAAATGGCTGCCTTTTTTAAGTGCTCTCTCCGTGTGTGTGTGTGTCCTTTACCTGCCAGGTGGGATCAGCATGTCGGTAGTAGCAGAAGTTGTCAGTGATCCACTTGTAGATGCAGGACAGCGTGATCTTGCTCTTCTTGCTGGCCTGCATGGCCATGCAGATGAGCGTTGCGTACGAGTACGGCGGCTTGATGCGCGCGTTGGTCTTGTAGTCCACCTCGTCGGGACAGTGACCGTGAGCCACGATGCCGGGGAGGGTCTGCATCCTGCTGTAGGCCGCCGCTGTGGGCTTCCCCGGGGTCAGGGGCATGCCGATGGAGGCGGGGTCCCCGGCCAGAGGGGAGGCCGGTGCATCGGAGCCCAGCGGCTGGTGGCCGAACAGGTGCGGCTGGTGGTGGGCCTGCTGCGGCACGTTGGCACCGAGGATGGAGAACTCCTGCAGCCACTGCAGGCTGGTCAGGCTGTCGTCCAGGCTGATGGAGCTGATGCTGTTGTTGTTGACGCTGTCCCGCTCCTCAGCCTGGGCAGCGGCGGTTACCACCTCCTCCTCCAGCCCCACCGAGCCTTCAGGCCAGGGGTCGGCACAGCTCAGAGACAGCATGGCTCTCTGTTCTCTGTCACCCAGCTCCTCCTCCCCCTGCCACCGCCTGACAGGACCCAAAACAAACACCCAACTTCAGCACAAGTGTGAAATGGAAGGACAATGATGGCCGATTTGAAAACAGAGCCTCTATGTGTGTGTGTGTGTCTGTGTGTGTGTGTTTGTGTGTGTGTGTTTGGTGTGTGTGTGTGTGTGTTTGTGTGTGAGTGTGTGTGTGTGTGTTTGTGCGTGTGATTGTGTTTGTGTGAGTGAGTGTGTGTGGTGTGTGTGTCTGTGTGTGTCTGTGT
>JAVQJF010110953.1:0-36069 GCA_036023855.1 Gadopsis marmoratus | reverse complement strand
CACACACACACACACACACACACACACACACACACACACACACACACACACACACACACACACACAGAGGCAGGGGGTTGCCCTCTAATCCTGGTCTCTCCCTCTGTAGTGTGCCAGGCTCTTTTACCGTGCGGTCACAGTTCTACCGCAACGTGAACACCTCTCTGTCTCTCACTCACTACCACACACACACACCACCAGTAGTCAAGATGCGTCTGTGCTTTGCTACAGTTTACCCCACCACACTGCCACCGCAGCCGCATGAGCCACAGCCTCATGAGATTTTCTCACCACGTCGTCAACACCTCTCTGTTTCAGTATGCGGTCCAGATTTGGCCGTACTCTAATGGCAACTGCCAACATCTGGTTGATTTTTATTGACTGCTTTGTGAATGGCTCTATCTTCTGATGCCTTCTGGGCTGTTCCTCATCAAACAAAAAGGGATATGTAGTTTTGTCTGACAGTCTCTTAGGGCCGGTGTGAATGGCTCAGTTTCACATTTTCAGATCACTTCCAGCCTTTTCACTCTCTGTGACTGCACTGAGAGCTCCTCTCTTCTTTAATTCGGTCAAGTATGGTCATCCAAGAAGTCTTTTATTATTTAGCCTCCCAATAACTCTAGGTGCTCGAGGTTTTGAGAGTGCACAAAAGAAAGGCTGATCGCAGGTCATAAAACAGGGGTTAGACTGTATTTTTTGATGGATTCAATTTTTAAGTTGTCTAGATTATCTGAATGAATGTCACCATTTGACCTCAAGAGTATCTTTACAGCTGTTAAACCGTCTTCAAAGTAATAAAATGTTGCTCCAAACTTCTTTCATTCCAGAGGTCATAAAATCTGATACCAAGAAGGCTATTCTGTGTATTGAGGATATTGGAATATCTTTAAAAGCCTCCTTTTTGTTTTTTATTTTCAGATTTGTAGCATAGTTTTTACTCTGTGCTTACTGTGCAGCCCATTCAGAGGCCTTGAAATGCTGATGTGTATCACATCTGTCGCATAGTGATGCCTGGTCCTACAGCTGGTCCCAGTCCAGTCCGGTCCACTCATATCCCCGTATGGTTTAACTCTCAAAGCAGCAGGTTGAATCAGCCTTTTGTGTCCTCGGCTGCTGACTGTGCCACGTTCTATTAAGCTCCAGGTCGGAAAAGCACCTTCCTGTTTTCATCAAAGACATTTTAACACATCAAACCAGAACAACTATGGCTTTCATATTTCATACTTAAATCTAAGCTTATGAATAATAAGAGTCACCCCCTTCACATTCTCACTGTATTGATTTCACATGCATTCCAAGGTTGCCGGACACACATTTGTCCATTCATTCAACATTCTTCTACTTTTTTCTTCTCTTAAGCGGAAATTATTGCACACGAACACACACCAGGACATTTTTTTTCCCTACAGCTGTTTTTGAGTTACGACTGCATGCTCAGTTTGTCACAGATCAGAAGCAAAGGTCAATCAGATAGAATACAGTTGTCCTTTGTATGTCTCTTTCCATCTCTTGTCTGGTCCTCTCTCTGTTCACTCTCTCCTTTCCCTCAGTCCCTCTGGGACTGCAAACAGGATTACTTGGGGTTTGTGTATAATTCGGGTCTATCCAGATGAACATAACACACAGGTTTGATTTGTGGACATTTCACTGAAGTACACATGTACCCTGGAGGCGTACGCCAACTATAAGCAGTACATGCCAATAAAGACACAAACCATCCTTAGAACTGCTGTGAAAACAATTCAGGGACACAGATTGTTGTCCCTGATTTGACATATGTCCCCAGTCAACTGGTTAAAAGTCTGACAGTGGTCCCCAAATGTGACACAGCAGACCGACACCCTAAATACTCACTTCCTGGAACAGAAAACACATTAAATTATAGCTTAATAAGGAAACATACACGTAAGACGGGTTGGTAGTGAGTCAATGACAACATTTGATGACAACACAAGTGTTTTGCGTCCTTTTCCAATTGGGCGGGAAACTGTTGGTGTAATGGGTTGTTCATGTGCGTAAGAGGAGCCGTGTTTACATCACTAACAGCATGGGGCCTCATCCCAATATTCCTGGATCGCAGCTTGATTCAATTGGGAGTATGGTGAAGATGATGGCAGAGTGAGGGAAAATATCCAATATGTCGTCTAGGAAGCATAGTAGGTAACAGAGAGAAAACCCTTGGAGGCACATAATGCCTGACTGTCTTTCTCCACTTTTGTCGTTTTTGGCCGTGGTCCTCTCGGTATGCAGTCCCTCTCTCTCACACACACACATACACAAGTAGAGAGGCAGACAGACACACAGGAAAGATCGTTTTGGTTTGGAGCACATGGGAGACCAAGGGGACATTGGCTTTGCCTCTGCTGTGGTGCGATGTATATATTTCAAACAAAAATATCAATGCTCTCTGCCAGCACCGTTTCTCATTGCGGAAATGTGTCCAGCAGACGCTTGACATGCGCGCGCGCGCGCACACACACACATACACACACAGGGTGCGGCCTGCTGCCAACAATAAGACTTGTTTAACGAGTCTCAGTGCTTTGTTGATTTCAATCTCAGGGCTTTGTTGTTTTTGTGAATCGTGCTCTCTGAGGCCAGTATTAATCTTCGGCATGTGTGTACACGAGGTGTCCAGCGCTGCACCGTATAACTGAGAATTGTCATGCGACAACGTATGGTTCAAGTTAGGTGAACTCTTGTTTGCTTCATTGTTCCTCCCGTTGCCAGGTCTGGTGTTTATAGCGCTGTGGTAGACCCCTTCCTCTGTCACCCCTACCTTCCTCTTCCTCCTCTTTCAGTCACTTCCTGACATCATCTACCCCATCTTTATCCCTGCTGCCTCCTTCTCCTCCCCACTCCTTCTCTTACTCCTGCAGCGAACTGCCAATGTCCTGGTTAAGTGTTTGTGTTCTGGATTCTGTGTTCCTCGATGGCAGTGTATGCGAGTGCAGAGAGACACTGAGGGTCTTGGCAGGGCCATCGGTTTCTAGGTGCTTCTCTGGTGTTTGGCAGTTCTCTGCCAGATCTGCCAGATAAAGCCCTCTCTTTCTCACTGGGTCTGCACTCCTGTGTCTTTTCCTGCATTACTGCACTCACTAGAAAACCTCCTGTAGTTTGCAATACAGGCGTTACTTCAAGACAGGAACAGAAGGTTGAAAGTTTTGCTTATTTTGCTCTAGCTGCTCCTCAAAGCTGGTGTCAGAGAGTTTAAACTCAAATGGCCAGGTTTTATAAAGTAGCATGAATTCTGTGTAAGGTATCAAACCAAAATAGTAGTTTCCATAAGAGTTGTGTTTTGGATGGGTGGATGTAGTTAGATGCCTGGTCATGCAAGTATTGTTCGATTGGACATGTCAGGCTCAATTGTAGTTCACATACATAAAGACCGGGTTGTGGTTAATATCTTACCACTGACCTCTGGATCTTTGTAAGCTAAAGCCCAGCCAGTTTCTCCCACTAGGGTGTCTTGTTTTTCACTAAAAACTTCAAATTAGGATTAGTCAGTTACTAAGAAATATGGGTGGAAAGTGAGCTGGGGTCTCTCCAACAAATAAAAAGAAAATAGACAGTGGCTTATTGGGGCTCTAGATGGAAATTTAAATTAAAAATGCCTTTTGCAGCATGAGCATTGTGCAGTAAATTAAAATTAACTTTAAGGGACTCTGGCACATGATCAGCAGCTCACTTGCATTTCCTCCCCGTTTTTCTCTTCACTTTTTGTGATCAGAGGTTTATTATAAACTGAACGTTTTGCCTGAAGGCTCTGCTATTAAGTGTGTCCTCTGGCAAGCAGCAGACACCACCAATTTTGGAAGCATGGGGACATTCAACTAGAGAGAAAATGAGTTAAAATTTGGTTAGCTATGGTTAAACCCAAAGCCAAAGTGTCACATGTTGGACAGTTGATGCACTCATAACTTGAGTGTGTTGTTTTATGTAGATGTTTTTATGTTCTTACCTGGTCATGACCTTACCAGCAAAGACAAACCCATGCAAACATGGACCTGAGCACACACATTTATACATGTATTTATAAAAGTCTAAACATACAGTGATAATACACAAGATGCCTGCTGTAGGTTGTCCCAGTCTGGCAAAGCCGGTTCCATTCTGCATCTTTGGCATCATTGGATTTGGCTTCATGTTGTCTCCCCCTTTGGGAATTAAACCATGCTATGTGGTAATTATATGCATGTTTCTCTTGGTATTTTGGGGGTTGGAGCCAGACCATTCCTTAACGCCTACACACTGACCCCAAACAAAATATTTCACATATTTAAACAGAATAGTTGATTGACAATTGTGTTCATGGAAGCAATTCATTTTATAGTGGTAGGCCTCTATATGAAATTTTGAAGTTCATCAGTCACAAAATGACATTTGACTGTTTGTCATTATGGAGTGGAAGCTGTTGTTTGGTGTAAACTACAATGTTAGTGATCATTAATCAGTTAGGGAACATTTGTGAGGATTAGCAGTTTGCTCAAAATCCAAACACACAGCGATAACAGTGACACGTGTAAGTGCAGTTTCATCATCAAAAGATATGATCCGGCTTTATATGAAGAGTCATTCAAGGATAGCAATGATTTGGCTCCAGTTGAGACTGATAACAGTGAATTCTTGTTGCCAGGTGTCCATGGGAGAGGCTGAGAGGGATAGGCTATGGATATGTGTGCATGCCTGCACCCCCTGACCTGTTATTTTTGTGGGCGTGCAAGCATGCATGCGTGTGTGTGTGTGTGTGTACGTACTGTACTCTACGGCGGCCCGACACAAGCCTGGTATGGAATAAATAATGGATACCATCCTTTCCCTCTGAATAAATCAAGACCAGAGAAATGGAGAGAGATTAAATGTGGGAGAGAGTTGGAGAAATTGAATGCCAGAGAGAAAGAGAGCATTTGTGTAACTGGAAGAAGAATATAGTGGGAGACAGTGTCCTAAATTCCAAATCAGTGTCTCACTTCTCATCTCTGCAAAAAGAAAAGGAAATAGTTTTTAGGAAAATGCATCACGTTTTCACCAAAAATTAATTTGTGAAATGTTTTTTAAAGTAGAACATAAACAAGTAATTTCCTTTATTATTCGGTTGGAACGTGATGGTTTCTTTGCTCATTTTGCTCTTTTATTCCCTTTTGCATTGCAGGCCCAGGGCCAGACGTTCACCTTCCCTGACATCTTCCCGGAAAAAGACTCAACGCCGTCGGAGGGTTCCATGGAGGAGATGCAGGAGAAGTTCATGGAGGACGAGAAGCAGAGGCAGAAACTCGACCCCAGGAGAGGAGGGGTCACTGAGTGGTTCGGACTCTGAGACAGCCCACTGACTGGGAACTCTGTGCTCGTATGTGTGCACGGGTGTTCCATTGGGAGCAACATGCACTGATTTACAACAACATGACTGTTGTGATGTCAGTTCTATTTCTGTAAGAAACACTCGCGTGTGTTGTAAAGAAGAATGAGCATGTGTGTGGGAGACTGGATACATGTGTTTAGTGTGTGTGTGTGTGTGTGTGTGTGTGTGTGAGCTTAAGTAAGTGAGTTTGCGAGGCTTCAATCCAGTTACCCGAATCACAGGAGGAGGAGAGTGGCCCGGCTCCATCTTTCATGAAACCAGCCCACCGTACAGAATCTCCATCACCTCAGATGACCTCCTCTTCTTCCTCCTCCCACTCGTCCTGTTCCTCCACCTCCTCTTTTAATTCCTGCTCTTTGGCACCAGTACCTCTGTACCTCCTCTATGTTTTGTCCCTCTTTCCTCAGGAGTTTCCTTTCCTTCTCGTCTGTCTCCTCTGCTGTCCCTCTTGTCCCACTCCTCTTCCTCTGCCATGCTGGGGAGTGGTATATTGTGGTATCCCTAGTAGCCCTGACTGTCAGCCAGTTGGATCCGACTACCTGGACAACCCACATCCTTTCCTTTTTTTATGAGTTTGCCTTGGATTAATTGACCACTTTAGGTAAACAACAATTGAGATGTTGTTTCAGCAAAGCAACGACATGGAATTTGCTGGAGTGTTTTATTTTTTTGTGGTAGCACCTCTTGCCATAACTCTGAGAGAAGATTGTACCCAGTGTGTGTGTGTGTGTTTGCCCAGCATGCGGGACTTGCCAGTGAATCTGTCTAATTGTAAGTACTGTTGGAGTAAGAACCAATAAATGGTCACTTGTCCAAAAGTGCTCTGCTTGCTTTTTCTTCTATTCTCCTCGCCTCATCTCCCACGGCTGCTGCGCTCAACAACTGGCACCTTGAGACTGTTCGCCACACAAGCTGGTCTGCGCGTGTGCCAGCGTGGTCTGGGAGCTGTTTTGACAAAGTAATGATCTGTGTTTGAATCAGGCCACTGGAGGACTGAGCTCTCTTACGGAAACGAGGCCCATAAAGGGGGAGGGACCTCTCCCGGGCTCGACCCTCCATTATGCTGAAAGGCCAAGGTTACTGTAAGTGTCCCCCAGCCGTGACCACTAATGCTGGCTGTCTAATACAAAGGTCCAGTCCCAGACCTCACCCAGCCAACTCGGCTATCACTAAGGAGAATGTCAATATTGATCCTGTTGGTCCATTGTCTGCTGCCTGGAAGAACTCACCCCCTGCGTCGCCATAAGGCAATCAGATTTGGAACAAAACAAGTCTCCTGTTACACAGCCACTCTGCTTTTTTTTTTTTTTTCTGTCTGTCTCACTCTCACTTTCTCACTTTTTTATTCTCTGCTCCTTCTCTCTCTGTTGCCCAGTCTGGACCTCCAGAGAAACAGCTGCTTAACCAACAGAGCGGGAGAACAAATTCCTGTTCTCGCTCTCCTCCTGGCCCGAACAGGCCCCACATGAAAGTTGGGAAATCAAGTTCTGGTCATTTTCCAAGCAATAATCTGTCCCTGTTCTCCAGTTCCTGGTGACAGGGATACTGTGTGCCTTCTAAAGTCCGATATATACCCTTGTACATACCATCCGCAGACATTTCTTATATCATTAACTGGCATTGGGATTCTGATATTACTGTGGTGTTTTGAGCATTTTGGGTACTGCTGCTTAAAAGTCAAAACGATGAAAAATTGTATAGTGCACAGACACACTTGGTCAATGAGCTCATCTCTTGCTCACAGATAAATGTCTCTTAGTCATTTTAGCTCTTGATAAAGAATGTAAACAGGAACAGCAAATGAACAGATAAAACAAAAAACAGCAGAAAAACATTTGGCAGGGGTGGGAGGAGTAGAACAATAAATTATGTCAGACAGTCAGACAGATCAATGTATCATGACATTCTCTCAGACTAATTTCTGAGTGATTAAACCTTTTTGGGGTAAGTAATGTCTCTCAAAATCATTTAAATTCTACAGAAAATGAAATAAAGATGATATTTGAATTTCACCTGTGATGATAATTTTTCTAACAAGATAATTTGGGATATTCCAATCAATAAAAATGTTAATGAGCTAAAGCAGGATAGACTTTTACTTTTAAGTGATAACATCTGTGAAGGACCTGCCAAAATTGTGTAGTGTTTGGACGTGAATATAACAGATGATTGTTTCTCTTTCCAGAAGAGAACACGGGTCGAACATTTACATTAAAACCTCTGAGGCAGGAGTGGATGTGAATGCCAAATCACATTGCTTAAGATTTGGGAGACATCAACATTTTATATGTTAAGAATATCCGTTACATTTGAATTGATTTGCCACCCAGACTGTCCTTCGCATTAGATCCAGAAGATGCTGAACCAGTATTTCCGGTGGTGCAGGTGATTCCTTTGATGAAGTTAGTTTGGTAGAGTTGGAGAGGTATTGTTACTTATTTTTTAGGGGGAAAAGCTCTTTTTTTGTATTCTGTATTTATGCCATTCTTGACAGAGGTGACAAGAAGTGAGCAGGAGAGAGAGGCTTGATGACATGCAACAAAAGTCCCTTGCCAGACTCAAATCCGGGACAATTAACAAGGTCCTGTTCTTCAGTCCCAAGACTAGGACGTCCCGGCAAAAGCACTTTTAAGCACTTCTGACAAGGACTACTCTTTAAATATATAGTGATGTGTGTTGATTGATATAAATTAAACTGTTAAGAAATAGATGAATAATGTCTGTGATGAAAGTATTTTCTTGAAGGAGCAGCTAGGGTTTATGTACGCAGGTGTTTTGGAGCTCCTGTGAGAGCAGATCAGACCAGTTCTTGCTGGCAGAGACCGGTCCGATTGCTGTCTCCTGCAGAGGGCTCAAACCTAAAGTCACAGAGCTAAGTGCAGACGTGTCGGTGTTTTTAAATGTTTCCCTCATAAAGTCTTTTTTATTTTTCTTTCGTTGTGGCCAAACCTGCCTGTAGCACCACTGTAAATACTCTGCACCATCTCTGCTGCTGTAGAAAATAATGACTGCTAAATAGCTTCAAAGACTTTATTTATTATTTTCCATGTTCTCCCAATGCCTCTCCCCTCTCTTCATACCCAATAAAAAGCTGCAAGCACAATGCGTCTCCCCCCATCCAGCCCTGTCCATGCACCTGGCAGCCATTTCCCTGTGATGATGCTGTGTGGCTGGAGTGTGAAGGAGCGGGAGGATGAGGGATGGAGGGATGGAGAGGCATGTGGCAAAACAAGCTGAACTAGGGATGACTGTAGGCAGTTACAGATTTATAGGGATCTATGTGTGCTGAACAAGACGCATCGTATATTGTAATGCACCACATGTCTTGTAAGTGCAGAAGGAGAGAGAATGTGAGGATGTGCGTGCGAGACGCAGAAAGCCCAGGAAGGATGGGGTGAGAGAGCAGATGAAGGTGAGGGAGAAAGTGAAGAGTGAAAAAGAGATGACATCACTGAGAAAATGCTGAGCTGGATTCAAGGGCTTCTGGCTGAAAGAGGTCTACTCACACAGTCCACCCCCCCCCCCCCCATCTTTTCTCTGTCTCATGAGATGTACAGTGCAGGTCGTTCCCATCTCTACACGGTCAGTTAATGGAAGGGGGGTTGAATATTTTAAACAGCCCTACACTCTTCTCTTTTTACCCTCCATTCCTCCTCTCTCCCTCCCTCTCTTTTTCTTGCTCAGTTGTGCATTAGTCACAAGCACATATGACCCTGTTTCTGCTGCTGCAGTCCATGCCTGGAATCTGCATGACATCATGCTGTATTTTTAGGATTAGTGGGATGAGTGGCGTTACAGTGAGTGTCCTCCCTGACTCTCTGTAGCCTCCCTAAGGGGCAGAGCTCCTCTCTGCTTGCTGTAGTAACTGTCCACTTGCAAAGGAACTACATACAGATGCTGCAGTACATCCTGTAGCTGTTAAGGAATTTAGATCAAGAATCTCCTGTTGCTGATGAGGTAATGTACTTTATCTCATCAGCATTGGGCCCACCCTATGAAGGGATGGCTGTGCATGACGATGATGATGCGAGAAAGAAAGAGAGAGCTTCATTTAGATAGTTGTCTGCTTCATCTAATAACAAAAGAAGGTTTAAATTGAAGGCTTTGCTGCATACATTCTCGCAATTCATTGCCAACTGCCTGTAAAATTACACGCACATATAGTTACACAATTACTACCCCTATGAGCCTCTTGTGCAGATGCACACACTCCCACACACTCACATTTGTGTTCACTAAGACAACCGGGGTTGCCTGCTGAGGATTCTGACGGTCTTTCTTGAACCCGCGCCATACACATTCCTCCTTCCCCAGGTTGCCATTGGTACATGAGCGCAGCCAGTGTACTCTGTCTCCCCATAAATGTGTATGCTGTATATGTGCATGTGTGTGTCTGCTTCAGTGTGAGTCCATGTACCATATGCACTCTTAAATTTAAAGAAGTTAATATCTTTTGTTTTTCCAGGAATTTACTGCACGTGTGCGCGTACACTCACACACACATGCACACATGTTCATGCCTCATTGTGAACCACTCACACATACATGAAATGTACCCTGATGTGGCCCCTCAGTGTGTATAGCAGGGGCTCACATCTATACACATGCTGGCTCAGAGCCAGCAGCAACAACTGAAGGGGGGCACTGTATAAAACATGTGGCAGCTCTTTATTGTTGCTTAGATTACAAAGAATCAGTATGCTTTACTAAGTATTTTCTAATATTAAGAACGATCTTTTGCTGTCTCATTGCTGTGCAATATTGTAGCTTTTTGTTAACAAACAAAATCAAAATCAAAATCTTTACACTGCAATTATATGCAATTTTGTAAGATGCTCACATGTGTTGTATGTAAAATCACCAATGTAACTAGTAACTTTAACTTGCAACTGAAATGGGGAGTTTAAGAATAAAGGAGTATAAAGTTGAAATACAAGTTCCTAAAAATGTAATGTAAGTACAGATCTTAGTTACTTTCCACTAATGCTTGAGTGTTTCTAGTTTTCACTGATTACTCCATCACATTAGAGTAAACAGATAGTTGTTTTGCAGATAAGATGACCAACCAGCTGAAACAAGTTGCAACATAAAATGATTGTTGCACATAATGCATCAATGATAATGAATTATATGATAAAATCTCACACTGAATGGGGCCATTCTGTGTAATGCATAATAGCCACTAATACTAATACTTTTTATTGTGGTATTTGTACTTTAGTTTAAGATCTGTGTGGTTCTTCCACCACTGTTTGTTTGCAGAATTTGTCAACATCTTGTACTGGTCTGGGTTGCGTGAAGCATCTTATTGCTTCCATGCTTGTGCACTGGTTTTCAGTGGAACACAAAGGATCAATCAGCAAAGCCAGACATGTCTTTTTCTGGTTTCTTCAGCAGTTCTGGTGCTTAATAAAAGCTGAATGCTGTTTTCCAACTCTGTGCTCCTCCAGAGATCCTCCCCCTCTTCTCCTGCCATAACATCAATTAGGATCGATTAGAAGTCCTGACAATAGAAGATGGTACATGCCAGCCTTCATCACTAAATGGATTGTGGCAGGGTCTTTGATCTGTGTTTGTACTGAAAGATTTGTTTGTGGTGACCAAGAGGGGGAGGAGCTACCGGCTATTGTTTTTTTGTGGCGTAGTGTTTGTGAGACTTACGCACAGCTGTCTGTCTGAAAGAGGGGAAGAATTTCTCCAGACACTCATTTCAGCTTATCTGCTATCAACACAATGCTCCTCTACTGGCTGGGTGGTCCCTGTTCCTGACAGCTGTTCAACACATACATTTGAATTTTAACAACTTAATAGTAGTGATACGTATACGTAAGAAGAGCGAAGGACGAGAGGGAAGTTGGTTGGATGCGTACAGTATGTATGTGTTTCAGGGACAGAAAGAGAAGGATTGTGGTTCAAATGGGTTCAATTATCATAACAGAATAACAGAAAATGAACTGGGTCTTGGCCACCCATCTGGACTACAGAGCACTGAGCCCTGGTCAGCACACATACACGCATAAACATATGTGCAGTCAGTGAACCCCTTGTGGGTGGAATCGTACTGGCTGGAGGCTGTGCCAAGTCAATAACAAAGGCTGATCCCTGATGCTGAACTTCCTGGAAGTCCCGGCTGGTCTCAGCGCTTCATGTACCTGCTCAGCGCTCCAGCTGCCGCCTGGCTGCACGCTGAGCTGGATGGGGATTAGTGGGCCTATCACTGCTGTGCGCCTGCCCACAGGTCACTCCGACTTGAAACACGGTTCAGAGGAGAACAGAGGAGAAGACAGACCACGGGGAAAAAAGAGTCTGGGAGATTGGGTGAATTCATTTCCTGCATGCAATGAGATATGATGTTCTTTAACACAAGCCTCTTCTCATCACGCACAATCAAACTAGGGTCACTAATCTCTTTATATCACCCAGGGAGCAGAAACTCAAGGTTAATTGTCCGGCATCCTGATGGAGACAGAGCGTAACGCGGTGGGTGTGGTGGTTATGATGTGTGTATGTGTGTATAGTGCTAACGCAGTATATGCTAAAAAGATAACCCAAAAGGGAGATTCTTTAAGGTCTGAGAATGCTGTGGTTTACAGTATAACACAGAGCTGAGGCCCTGCCATAGCCCTCATTGTCAAACAGACACTAGTGGGGAAGCTGCAAAAATACTGCCTGAGTTTTAGTCTCCCTACTTTTTACACGCAAATGCAGTTACACAAACACATTCTCAGACTTGAATATGTTCATTTTGTTGATCCTGGTTATTCACACTAAGCATGTTTGCGATGTTTGTGTGTAATGTACTAGGGAGGTGTGAGAGAAGGGTGAAAGTGTGGTAAAGCAGTAAGCAGTTAGGAAAATATTTGAGATGGTGAACTGGTGAGAGACAGATGGACAGAGTTGTGATTTAGAAGCTATAGGTTTTGGGGATTAGGAGGGAGAGATAGATGGCATTATCTGTGGCCACTGGCTCTTATTTAAAGCATCTTCTCTCCTGTCTTACATCTGGTTTCACTGCCAGGCCTCAGCTGTGCTGTGCTTACGTCAGAGAATCCCACTGTTAGCCAACACTTAGCCAACACGATGACAGAAATGCTCACCCAGCCAAAGATAGATCAGCCTTTTCTGGCTTGATTTCAACCAGCACGGCTGGACTTTTGTGGCCTGGATTCACTCGACAGGGTTTGACTCCCCTGGCCTAGACTTGACCATCAGGGCTTGATTAGAGTGACCTGGGTTGACACTGAGCTTGAAGAGTATGTCCTCACTGGCTCTGTTTCAACAAAGGGTACTCAACTAGTGCGACCCGGATTTGACTGTTGGCTGCCACTAATGTGGCCTGGGTTCAGTAGACAGAGCTTGACTTGTATGGCCTTAGTTTATCAGACGGAGTCCGACTTTTCTGGCCTGAGCTTGTCAGACAGGGCTCAACTAGTGTGGCCTTGGCGGATACAGGACTCGGGTGATTAAGGATGTGTTTGTTTCCCAGGCAGCAAGCAGGCAAGGTGGCGGCATTGCTTCTGCACAGCCAAGGACTTGGTGTGGGGGAGGGAGAGCCAAAACAAACTCCTATGATTGCCTCCCATATGCCCTCCTGACCTCTTCGTTTCAATTGCCAGGCAAAGAGGAGGAGAAAGTGGTGAGTGGGAGAGGTGGTTTAGAGCAGAGCAGGATGGAGGATTGTGGTTGAGGTTTGAGATGGGGGGGCTGTTGGTGGCAGGAGAGGTAACTTCTATCTATCTATCTATCTATCTGTCTATCTATCTATCTATCTATCTATTAAAATATCTTTTATATTTTTATTGTTGATGATTGAATTAGAATTGTTGATAGCAGACTGAGAGAGAGGGGGGGTAAAAGAAGAACAATAAAGGGAAAAAAGGAAAGAAAGGAATAAAAGAGGAAATGGACAGGGAGTGAGAGAAAGGGAGCCTTGTCGTCTGAGAGGTGGTGTGGTTCGGGTTAGGTTGTGGTTGAAGCCTTGAGAGAGCGGGAGGGGAGAGAGGGGGGGGTGCAGGGGGCGAGCAAGGCAGCACATACCCGCAGCATTCAAATGGAGCTCCCATTGGGAGGTTTTACGCTTCAAAATGGTTTCCTGTGACGTGGATTGTGTGTTTGATTTGAGCTTTGAGGGGTTTGTGTTATTCTCGGGAGGGGAGAATCTAGCACGCTCTCATTTCCGCACTACCAACAGCCAGCAGAAAGTTGGCAAGCCGAAACAGGGGGATTGTAAAGACAGATTTTTCTCTCCCTCTTTGTAAGAACCACATTTTTTTATGCTTTCACTTTTCTTGCCATGTTTTTCTGCTGAGCCTGCTCCAGGACTTGCTCTGAATATTGATGGATTGTTCTTAATAATTGGACCTGCCTAGACCTGTGTCCTTCCATGGTTTTCCCAGGCTGCCTGATTTTCATAAAATGCGCAAAGAAATGTGTTTATGCACAGATGAGTGCACACATTTGCACCCCGACAGACATGTGCATGCCTCCAAAAATGTACAAGCAAGTTTGCACGTACTACAAGTACGCATGCTGTCAAACACATGCCTTGGAACTAATTGCAAACAATGGATGCCAGCTGGGCAGTAGGTGTAGCAGGCAGCACAACTGGGCCCAGGTTGATTGTTTTTTCAACTGGGTTGGTGGGGAGAGACAGAGAAGAAATGGTAGACGAGTGAGGAAAAGTACGGAAGGTGGAAGAGACGTGAGGGTCACCAAAGAGGGAGGGAAGGGGGCATACAGCGGGAAGCCACCTCTAAGACCATGACAGCCAGCCATACAAACCATCAGAGAGCTTACTGTTCTGTCAACTACTGTACTTCACAGAGCCAAGAAAATGACAAAAATCAACACTGAATGTGTTTGTGTTGGGGGAATATCCGTGGAACCCCACTCTCTTTCCTCATCAGCAGTTTTCTCTTTCTCTCTCTCTCTCTCTCTCTCTCCCTTTTTCCTCTCTCCCTCTCACCATCCCTCCTGTCTTTATTTTCTTACTGTAAATACTGTACGGTGTATGCCCTCTGCTCGTGTAAGAGGACAATTATTGTAACAGCGTCTCTACTGTGTGGCGCACATGGAAAAGCTAACTGCTACGGGCCAATTTTCTCCATGGAGTTATGTAAATACTTTTGATGTAATGAGCGGGCTTTCCCCAGTATGTGGGGGCATAGCGGGGTTTGAGGGGTTCCACTGCCGGCTTGATCCCTACCCTCAGCATCAGTAACCCCTTTGTCCACCATGTTAGCAGAAATCTTGCACTCATTGTAGTTATCCTAACAGTTATCCTTAATAACATATTGCAGTACAAGGCCACCAATTAGATGCTTGTCTTCAGGAGCCAACTGATACCTGTACTTCTGTTAGCGGTGTAGGTGCAGCATTCGGTACAGGGCTTAAAGTTCACCTATCACCCGACCTATGAAACAGTCAATTACATTCTATGTAAGGAGTGGCCAACCTGTCAGACACTAAAGCGCAACACACATCAGTTGATGCCCGTAGCACACACCAAATATGGCATACAGCCAGAAGAAGTTACAGTATCGTAGTCAGGATGAGGGGCCAGCACAATCTTGAGTTGAGCATGTTGTTTTTTGTTTTTTATTTGTTATACATATACAAATGTTTGCTTTGGGTTTTACGCTACTAAAAGCCACTAATGTTCATGACTCAATATATTTTATTTTGCTTTTCTTTATAGTCCAGTTAAATATCAAACTGTGACCCTGAGCTTTGCACATCATTATACCTCTAGCTTCTGGTTATGTACAATGAGTATGCATATGTGGTGTATGTATCCCCAATCCCACGTTCATGTTAGGTTAGTCACTGTGTGTTTCCCTGCATTCGCGTTTTTATGTTTCCGACTGAGATAGGCACGTTGCGTACATGTTAGATAGCCTGTAATGTCTCCATGTGGCCTCTTGGTCAATGACACACGAGAGGAAATAAGCCAAGATGGTTGTCTAACAGTGACAGAGACTCAGCCCCTGAGGAAAGACAAAGAAAAAGAACAGTCTCTGGCTGATCTCCCATCCCGCCCCTTAGCAAATTGGTTGTTGATTGTCCACAGACATCATTGTTGGTGCTCCCCTGTACCAATAAAGCCCTGCGTAGAGCAGAGCAGGGGCCCTCAAGGTCTTGTTATTGTAACAGGAGTTCGTTTTGGCTGGGACTCCTGTTCTCAGCACGAAAAACAACAATAACAACATCAGCCCACAGCCCTGGGAGCTGGACCCGAGTCAGAGGCAGTCCGAGGTGGGGGTGGGGGGAGGGGTGAAAACCCTGTTAATGTTGCACGCCGTGGTTCCAGTCTGACACTTCATCTGTGGTTCTGAAGTGACTGGAACTGCTGTTGGCGTCTTATTCAACGCTTAAGTGTAACGTTAGTGTAATGTCCTGGCCAGGTCTCGCCACTCAAAAGTTCAGTTCAGGAGTGTGCACTCAGGCCTCAGCACTGGCCCACCTTTCCTCTCCCGCTCTCCCTCTCTCTGTCTCTCTTTCCTGTATACAAAGTGGCGCTGGCCCCCATCACAGAGAGAGATTCCTGGGTCCCCTGAAGACAAACAAAAGGGAAGGAATCCACGCAAGTCTCAAAACTAAATATTTAGGGAGTTTACACAGAGACCACACAACAACATCACAGTGGTCTAATCTATTTGTAATTAAAAAAGTTTGCTCTGCGATGTCCTCATCCAGACAGCAACAGATCCATCTTGCCATGGCCTTGTTATGATCGTGGCCTGTTTTTTTCTCCTTTCCCCGTCTCTTCCTGTTGTTCCTGTAACATAATATCTGTGTGTGTGTGTGTGTGTGTGTGTGTGAAAGATCCCTCTGTTGTGTTGATGACATCTTGAGAAGGCAGCCCATGACCCACTAAATGACTCATAAAAGAGCTACTTTACTGTATTTCTTTGACCTCTCTCTCTGCCTGCATGTCTTTAAACTGTCTTACATAACAGCATTATATAGGCAAAATTACGATACACCCTGGCTTATATATCAATGTATTTATCCTATATATATATATATATGTCTATATACATTTCTGTCCCACTTAACAGCAGTGCAGTGTGTGAAAGCAGATTCTCCTATGGGTTACATTATGGATCCATTACAGTTAGTACATTTACAATAAAAATGTCTGCTTTCCTTTTTTGGCTCAGATTCTCTGTACTCTGTGGTTACCTCCAAAGGCAGAGAGGAGAGATGGAGAGAAAGATGAAAAAAAAAAGAACGATGGCGAGATAGATGGAGAGAGCTAGAGGGCAGAGGCGGGCTCAGGTGACTCAGCTTTCCCCCTGGATTCAGATTGAGGGGAGCTGTGGGTTCAAGCCCCCCCAAAGTTTTACTAGAACACAGGCTTTTTAACAGGAGGGAAAAACAATGTTATAGCTGCTTCCTGCACCACAGAGTGTTCCCCACCAGTAAATATAACAGGGATTGGGTCATAATGTTATGGTCTGGCATCAGGTGAATACAGTGTTTTTTCTCCCCACCCCCCTCTTCTTCTCTTTTCCATGTGGAGGAATAGGCTCCAGTGTTAAAGAAATATCAGTCATCAGCGTTGTTATTGCACACTCACTTGCTCCATCTGCAACGCTGCCGCTCAAACACACTCTTTGTGTGAGTGGACACAGTGGCTGCTCTCTCTCCTTCTCCCTCTCACTCACACCATCTTTTTCTCTCTCTCTCTCCCTCTCCCTCCTTTTCCTTTTGTGCCTGTTAAATGCTACTTATTATTTCCCAACAAGGCAGACTGGAGGAAACTCTGATGTAAAGCAACCAAATTACCTTCTTACTGTCAGGAGCGTGTGCACTTTTGAGAGTTTGTGTGTGTGTTTGGGGAGATGCCTTTGCTATCTGGCATTAATGCATGAGAATGTACAGTTCCGCACTTTCAGGTGAAGGTGTGTATTCATGTATGTATGTATGTGTGTGTGTGAAGTATGTACTATGTACAGTTTGTGTGCCAGTTTTATGATACAAAGGAGCACTGTCAGGTTCGGCAGTATGAATCAAGTTGCAGGGCAGCCTGAATGTTTGACAGTAGCAGTAAAAACAAACAGAAGTTCTCCACTCTGGAAAAATCTAACTCCATGAAAATGGCAACTATGGAAATGATGGGAACTGATCCATGTTGAGTTTCCAAACTGTGTTGCGTTTGGCCAGGGAGGAAAATGGCAAAGGGGTAAAATAACATGGACATATCTGTAATGGGATACTTGCATACGTACGGCTTAAATAGTACATGTGTGATTTAGGAACACAGGTGCTTGTGTGTAGTCTAACAGTATATACTGTAGCTATAACTTGCAATGCATTACCATCAAAAGCACTTACTGTATCCTTATGTGTGCGTACATGTGAGTGTGTGCATGGTGACTGAGGCACGAAGATCCTTCTGAGGTGACATCCAGTACAGTACAATCCATGTGATTGTACTGTATCAGGTCATTCAACAGCAAAGCATTTCAAAATATGAGTCCTCCAGTGCATTCATTACAGATATATCTAAAGATTCCAGTGCTCTTCATGGGATCCATTTTCACACACCTTTGCCTTTTTTAAATCCCACAATTTACACACATATATATACAATGGAGCACAATACTGCAACAATACTGTTGCCTTCAGACATATGACTTGTTTTGTAGCCAGGTGACAGGATGTAGTGCCCTGATTAATCATAGATAAACAGCTAAGTAAATTAATGGATGGCGTGTGTATATTTCCTCTTGACCATATGCAACTTATTACCCGCACACTGCCTCGTGCGATTGTTTGGTATTAGAGGGACGATGGCATACAGCAGGTTTGTTTGCTGCTGTGCTTGTGTCAGTGTGTGTGTGTGTGTGTGTGTGCACCCTGGAATAGGTAACGGGACTCAGCCCAGGGGGTCGTTTTCCTTCGGTGAGACAGACAGTCATCATTGGATCCATGTTATCTCATGTCTGGAGCTTCCAGATGAGAACTGAGCAGGCAGCAAACACATTCTGCTGGCCTGAGTCATACTGTGTGCGTGCGTGTGTGTGTGTGTGTGAGAGAGCGATAGAGTGAGGCAGAGCGTGCGTGAAAGCATGAGTGAGAGTTGTCTGTGTGCGCCTGTGGAAGCCTCTGCGGATATGCGTGTGTGCGTGACTGTGTGTCTGTGTGTGTATTTCTGTTAGCATATCCTTTGCCTTAAATACGCTGACCTCATCCGTGGAGGGGTCTAATAAATTCACTGCAGGTGATGAGTGTAGCACTACGCTCTAAAACAGCAACACTCGAAAACAACTTTGCCATTTGGTTTCATTACATAGGTATGTTGTTAATACTGCTGGATTAACGGGTTGATTTTCTATATCAAGGATAATCTTCCACTGAGGAACCTTGTATGGTTCAGACCCTAATAATTTTTTAAACAAAAACAGCCGCTTGATAGAGCGATGATTCACTACATGCATGGTGCTATCTGGTCTGAGCTACGTCAGCGAAATGGTGTCCGTCTTCTGATGTGGACGAAAGAGCCCTATGTTGGGCCGGAGGTGTGAACATTGACGTATTTTAGGAACAACAGTCTCCTGTCTCGACAGTCTAATTCCAAAAGACCACAACCTTCCCACAGCCTTTTCAGAAAGTGATCTCATCTACGTCTATCTCTGTTATTCAGAGCAGATTGTCTTATTGATAGTGACGTAGCTAGCTCTTTCTACATTACAAGAAGAGCAGTACAATAGTGAATGAGAGGGAGCTGTGTTACAGGGCCCTCTTACATTAAGGACACACAAAGACTGTCCAAAACGCTTGTCCTGTTTCTTTTTCTTTACTTGATTCCTCTGAGTATTCGGACTGTTTGATGGCAGGTGAGAAGAACTGACTAATCTGGCCTACATTGATCAGTCCAGTATCACGCAGCTCATGTATTCCCTGAGGTTGTGTATTCCTGAAAAATAGATCTGAATACAAAAAAGGCAGTGCTTGCTTTTAGTGCCAATAGGTTCCCCATTTAAATGCAGTAACCACTTTTTGGCCACTGGAAAAGTGCCAGGAGTGATTTGTTGCTGCAGGCCACACTAACATGATATGCAGGTATTAAGTGCTAGCAAAGCAATATGCATCATTGTCCTCTCAAAATATTAGGCTGTAGGCTACATTAATCTTGTAACATGAAATCACGAAGTGTTTTATTTTACCTACTGTTATAATTGCGTTCATGCTACTAAGTGTGTATTATTTATATTTTCTTTAGTATGTATGTTTTTTCCTGACAGAAAATATTAGAAATGACCTAGAGACGATAAAAGCATTTAAATCAAAATGGAAGACAATTATTAACACTAACAGGCACTAAAAGTTGTTTAACTATCAATCAAACTGCAGCAGCAAATCTCAACAAAGTTGGCAGACAGCCATGAATAGCATCCACAGGCTAAAAGGGAATCTGAGTCTACTGTGACTTTGTTACTGCTATATGAACGAATCTGGCAAGCCCAAAAGGGAAAATCAGTCAGTCACCGAGCACCTTAAAACAAGCTAAACATTGTCAAGCAGAACTGACTTGAGTGCTGACCGTTTAAGATTCTAATGCTTCCTTTTATAGAACCAGTAGAAAAAGTATAGTTTGGTCGCCCAGCACTGCACCAGAGGCTAGAAGAGCTCAAA
Organism: Gadopsis marmoratus; assembly: GCA_036023855.1. Classification (NCBI taxonomy): domain Eukaryota; kingdom Metazoa; phylum Chordata; class Actinopteri; order Centrarchiformes; family Percichthyidae; genus Gadopsis; species Gadopsis marmoratus. Next base: position 16,067 of record JAVQJF010110953.1, on the reverse strand, counting down.
ACAAGTTGATAGACACACAGCAAACATTATCGTCCCATTGGAGTCATGTTTTTGGTCACAAAACCCTTTTTGCTCTATTTTGGTCTCTACCAGCCAGCTCTTGAGATTTTCTGGGTCTTAAGTTGAGAAGGGTTTAAGTTACTGATGTTTAAGTTACACTTTGCCTCCCACTATGGCAGGTAGTGTACAGTGGGTTTGTCAGAGCATGGTTGTTGCAGCAACGGCTGGGCAGCGAGCTTGCTAAACGTGTTCTAAATGTGTTCTTTCTGCATTGCACCCAGTCATATGAGGCAGCTCTCACAGATGAATCTCTGGTTGTCACCATTACACACATCTGCAGTGTGGTTTTATATCAAAATCCCTTCCACCTTATAGAATTACACACAAATCTATTCCATAATTACCAGTTAAAAGGCATTTAATCATCAATATTAATGAGCTAATTCCCTGATATTTGTAATAAGCAATGGTGACATACTGTATGTGAGGTTCTTGGGTGGCAACTTCTATTGAGGACCCCATTCATGTGAAGGTCAGTCAGATCTGTGTAAAGACCTGTATCCATCCTAGGTTGGGAGGAGGGATTGCTGACACATAAAATAAAATGAATTAATGAGCTGAAAAAGGGTTTAAGATATTGCAAATAGTCATTTGATAGAAAAAATAATGCAGCTATAAAGGGTGTACTGAATATGAAATAATAATAGGCCATTGGCTACAATAGAGGAAATAATGACAACTAGATAAAGTCTGTTTAAATAACTTCTCCTCACCCTGGGCACCACACAATCAGACCAACCACTATTTATAGACTCATGTCTGGGCTGCTCCAGGCCTCCTACACCATGGCAGCCAGGTTGTATTCTGTTTGTACGTGTGTGTGTGTGTGTGTGTGTCTGTCTACATGAGACAGAGTGTGTTTGTGTGAGTGGTGGGAAGCCCTGACAGAGAGGAGCTGAGTGTTTGGGAAGTTGCCATTAAGACACAAAGCAGAGACGTCCGTAGTGGGCTAATGACCTTACATGGATCTGTGTTTGGCAGAACTTTACAAAATGTGGGGTGGGACAAACACATATACACACACACAACTCCTCAAACAGATCTTTGACAAGGTTTATAGTGGAGTTGGGGGACTCTCTGGGGTTTCAGTGTTTGGTTTTAGGCCTCAGTCACTCTGTGTCCTCATCTTAACTCGACTGTAATGTGGACCACCACTCAGTGGGCTTCCATTTGTCAAGTACAATATTAACATGTTTATACAGAGAGCATTTTTAAAGTATGCAATGAAACACATTTCAGCTGCAAGGTTGCATTTAATTGAGAGGTTGATGGAAACATTTGGCACATGCTCCATTTGTTAAGTATGTATGTCTTTTGGCCCTGATTTTCCATTGTTTTACACACAGGGTATTCTTGATTAATGTGGTCCATTAGGTCCAATAGGAGCAGGATTATTAGCCTTTGTGTGTGTCTTAATATGTTTGTATATGAGAGTGAATGTGTCTGTGTGATATAGAGCAAATGAATAGTGCATGGATAAGGAGAGCATCAGCTGTGCGGATACTATGTTTTTAATACTGCAAGCGAACATCTGGGTAAAAGTTCAAAAAGGTGTGTCTGTGGTTTCTTAAAGACAAGCTTGGACAATGCATTGTCCACCAAATTTAAAAAGTTAAATTGAACATTTCCAGATCTGCTATCATGATTTCAAAACCTGGAGTGGAGGTGTGGGGAGTGTCAATCTATGAGCACATATCTGAACTTGATTTTGGATGAACTTTTCCTGTATCTGGTCTGAAATTGAACCTCCTGTCCATCCCTGCCAACACAGATGCAGTTGGAGAGGTTCAGCATCAGGGACAGTGGAACAAATAAGACACATCACAGAGCTCTTCTTGCATGCAGACTTGTGCTATGTATATTTTTTCTCAGATGGTCTGATTTCCCATGGCTATTGAAGAGGATTTCCGCTTTGCAGACATCTCTTTGGTTATATGGTGGTCCAAAGGTTAGAGGCCCACCTTGGACCCAGCTGCATCCTTTCCACCCCTCTCCCTCCCTGGGCAGGCTTTCCAGGATGCCAACCCTGACACCAACCTGCTTGTTATTCGCCATGTACTTTTATCAGCCGCTGGGTCAGTGAGGTTCAAATATGAGACAGGATGTGTTTCTGTCCAGTGCTGTTTTTCTTTAGTTGTTTTTAGCCTGATGTGTTTTTCAGGAGCTGTGTGGGTTTTGTTTTTTTTTTGTTTGGCTTTCCTGGACTGTTTTTCTTTTTCTAATATCATTCTATTGTGAGGAGAGGTGTTGAGTTTTCCAAAAGGATGTGTTTAGTTCATGGCTCTGGATTATCACATACGTTGAGAAGTGAAAGATGTGAAATGAAACATCACTGCCAAGACTAAGACTATAACTATAATTTATTTGCGTGACAATGCCTCTGTGTCCCCTGTTCAGAGTAGTGTCATAGGTTGAATGGAAAGTCACAGATGTAAGAGTTGCTGAGTTCATGTTGCTGCTACTGAGCACTCAGCTTCCACTTCCTTGCCCGACCTCCTGGTCACCTTCCCTGGCCTTGACCAATCCTCCTTCCTGAATTCCTAATATTTGCAATGACCTTCAAAATGTATTCAGGACTAGAGAGTCACACCCAATCCTTCAGCAGGAACTGAAATCTCCTCTCTGCAATGGAGAATATCAAAACCACTCCATTTACTCTTGCTTGCATCTAGCTTCCATTTCCCTAGTCATTTTGCAGTTTGCCCAGTAAGTGGTTAGATTAAAATATAGATTTCTATAAAATATAGACTAAAATACAATTTCACACTGAAAACACATAATAAATATATTAATTTAAATGGGGTCCTTCAAACATGTATTACAAGAGCACAATTATATCTGGCCTCCATCTTTTCTCCAGATAATGTGGCTAACCTGTCTCATACACTAGCCCCCAGTTTGTGCCTCTTATTTATTACAACATGACTAAGAGTCTGGTTTTCTGAAATATAAATAACAGGCGACCCTTGAAAAATAACAAAACATAATAATATTCTGAAGGTATTTCCAGAATCTTCAAAGACTTGTCTAACCACCTGGATGAAGAAATACTCTTGTTTTTTTTTTCGTCTGTTGTGCAATTAAAAGACTTTGAACCATTCTTCCAGGTTCCGACTACATGGTCGCGGCAAATTGCAACAATTCTTCCATATTAGATGACAAAAAACATAATTTGTCCATGCTCTCGGTCGCCCTTTTTGGCAGGACAACATTATTTGTCTGTGCTTTCCAAGAGCATTACAAATCATTGGTGCAAAATTAATCTGTTTCTGAAGGGCCATACAAATCCATCAAGGACATATGTCATTTCCAGCTACCTGGATAAATTAGCAAATTGGGAAACTGGTTAAAGATCTTTTTTTTTTTATCACAAAGCAGACTTAACATTTTTTAATCCTGAAGAAAATCTTTGAAGATTCTGGTTACATAATTCTGGTTACATAATTCAGGGCAGTCTTTTTCAAAGACTGTGGTGTAATTCTTTTCTAAAGCTCTACGCTAAGCTAAGCTCCGAAACTTGAATGCAATGGTAATACACGAGAGGCACAAACTGGGGCGAGTTGCTTGTAATATTTTCAAAAGAAAAGTCTGTTGCAGTCACTGGGAGATTGGCTAAAAGACTAAAATTGAAAACGTTTGTTGAGTTCATCATCCTGGTGGGTCTGTTGGCTGAGGGTCCTGTGGAGGACCTTGTTGATTGCTATCCCCCTCATTTCCAGTCATCCCTGTCTTTCCGTAAAGAATCTAGGACAAAAGGAAAATGTCTGAAAAAAATCAAAACGATAATGTAAATGTTTGGACTTTTCCATTTAATAGCTACATTGGACTGGCACAATACCTTGTTCCAGAAACAACAGCACCACTCACTGACTAAGTCTCATCTAAATCAATACCAGTTGCAGTGTTGTGGCGTGGACCTTGACACCAAAATAATGAGCAGCCCCTGTCTTACTCGTGCACACACTCAAACACACACCCTCAGTCACGCATACATCATTCCCATGGGGGACACCCTCAGGAAAAAACACATCTCTGGCTCCCTGTTGATTGGGCAGTGTGACTGGATAGTGGCAGGGGTTCATATGAGAGGGGGTTGTTTTTACAGGAACCACATGTTCTAGGGATGACTGGTGACTGCTGAGTATCTGTTAACGTAGCTCCCTTCTGACAGCCGCCTCCAGTTGCCACATCAGGAACCAGTGACTTGTACTTTCCCTGATAAAGTCCTGCTTGTTGTTTCTGGGAAGCTCATGGAATCCATCAATTTTTTTTGTCCCCCATCCCCCCCCCCACAGCAAACTGAGCTATAAGAGCCAAGCTGTACTGCTCACTTTCCTACATATACCATTCCTGTCTAACTCCCCTGGTTTTAGTGTCTTTTAAATATATAATTATTGTCTTCTTCTATTCTCTCTTTTATGTTTTTTCTTTTTTGCTCTATTTATGTTTATGTTGAAAGCGTCTTTCAGTAAAACAAATTGTTATATAAACCGGATTTATTAGTATTATAGCCATCCTTATACTTAAACTACTCCTACTAGACATTTGTCTCTTTTGTTGTACTGGACATGGGCACGTGTGTTTCTCCTTCCATGCATCTCCAGGTCGAGCCGCTGTGGTTATCACGTAGGAGAGCTTATGACCTACCCTCCAACTCACCCGTATCACCCCGTACCCTGCAGGCCTTCTCCGGAGGCCCACCCCCAGCTCTCCACCTTCCCCAGGGGCTGTCTCCTAGGCACTGGCGGGCTACTGTTGGTGGATACGGTATCTATGGATGGCAGGCCCTGGAAAACATGTCTGAGTGAGACAGATGGGGAGAGGATGATGGGAGAGGGAGAGAAAAAAAAAGAAAGGAACGAGAATGACAAAGATTTAGGACATAAGTAAAACAGAGAGGGAGCGAAAAGAGGGAAAAATCACAGGCGGGAGAAAGAAAAGAGGGAGGCTCATTCAGGGGAAGATAAAGTTCTCCCTTTTTTCCCTCTTGTTTTTGACGGGCCAGTTGATGTTTTTTCTTTCCCTTCCCTTCTTTTTTTGACACAGGCAGTCGAGACTGGATCACCCGAGTGAAACCACCTGGTGTGTTGCCCTCCCTTCCTACACCCTTTTCCTCCCATATAGGCTATGCACTCAGTGACCATCTCTGTCCCTGGCTGCACGCCAGGTCACCTTGGCAACCCCACCCCATTAGATTGTGAGTATTTTGCCCATTTTTATTATCTCTTTATTTGCTGCTGACGCTGTGCTTTTTAATAATGTCTGTGTGTGTGTGTGTGTGTGTGTGCGTGCATGTGTGTATTTTTCTAAACTCTCCTTGGATCCCTTTTTTGAGACAGGAGCATTAACATACCGCGTATTCCCCTTCTCAGCACAGCGCGGGAGAGCAGAGAGAATGTGCAGCTTGCTTTAAGTGTAACTGTAAGAGTCACACAACATGCAGCTGGTCTTTATTACTTCCCCTTTGGTTCATTGAAGCATAATTACATTGTGACTTCATCCCAACCTTAGCATGACCTCTGCTCTCCTGTCAGACACACTGGCAGCCCCCCCCCCCCCACACACACACACACGCATGCCCACTGCCACACATGCAAACATGGATATCGTACATGAACATTTTGCATGCATGTCTGCACACATGCACATTCACACGCTCACAACACAAAATCCCACCTACAAACAGACAGACACAGACATTTAGCATCAGTCTGAGCTGAGATCATACTTGACCAATATAATAGTGTAAGTGAGCCCAAACACAAATTGGGCTCCTGCTGGAAAACTCTGCTCCATGCGAGTTCTTGTTTGTGTGTGTGTGTGTGTGTGTGTGTGTGTGTTTGAGGCTTGCCGGATGGAAATGAACTCCACCGACCCCGTCCCTCCATCCCTCCCTCCCTCCCTCCCTCCCTCCCTCCCTCTGGTTTTCCTGTCCTCTGCTGTTCTAATTGGAAACGGTTGCTAATCAGTCACAAATTATGACTTTTTACTGTCACGTTTCCATTCTCCTCCTCTTCACCTCCGATCGACTCTCTCTCGAAGGTGTGTGCACTTTCTCTTTTTATCACTTTTGGAGTGGTGATATTCTAGGTTTTCATAATATTTCTTCTTTTGTAATTTTCAAACAGGAGTTCCCCGCATCAAAACAGCTGAGCCATGTCCTTTAGTAGGGCAACGCTGAACAGACCCTCGCTTGCAACCTGGCGAAGGTGGGAACATCAAAATGAGGCTACGAAAGGTGAAAGAGCAGAGGGTCTGTTTTTGTTACCTTAAAGTAATCTGGAGGGTGTCCAGGTTAAGTGGGTGTTGGGTTCTATTGTGCTCCAAAGCAGTTGGACACAGGACTAAGGGTATATCAGGGTTGTTTATGGGGTGATGCTGGACTGGGTGGGCTTGTTAAACATCATTAGGGCCTCCTGACGTCACCGACCTGATGTTTGGGAAACACAAAATGTCCCTGTGATGTGCCGATGCCATGCTACTCAACTCACAGCAAATATTTACCAGCACAAAAGCCGCACCGCTGGCAAGGCCAAGACAACGTAGAGCCAAGAAATCTGCTTGATTACGCTTGATTTATTCCATGACAGCCATTTCAAAGATGTCCCTTCCTTCATCATATAATTTGAGCAAAAACAGCCATGAGACATACACAGTATAGGCTACTGTACTGCACTGTACATATATTAAGACATATGTATTGTGATCGGAGATCTGCAATGAAAGTCCATGCTTAGATCCATCAATGTCATGTGATTAGTGAACTCACTGGCACCAAAATAAGGAGCCACGGAGTCGTAAGCTGACATCATGTGGCATCCCTCTTTGCCAAGTCTTTGTAAAATCATATCACTCAGTGTTACAAGATTATTATCATGCATGACAGAGACATCGGGGTGCCCTGCCACTGTATTGTGTTCCAATGTATCCATCAGGCTTTCCCTCAATTTAGAAATGAGATCATTTTCATATGGCAACATGATTCTAACTTTAAACCAGGTTTGGTCCACTGTTTCCCACTCCACCCTTCAACCACACCAGGAATATCACTCACTCGCCCCGTCTGAGAGCACTTACTATGTGCGAGTGCGTGCGCCAGTGTGCACGTGTTTGTGTGATTGCACATTATGGTATAAAAGAGTGAGTGTGTGGAAGTAAAATAGAGTGCGAGACTATCACATTCTCCAAATAAAACAGTGCTCAGATTGTGAGATGGAAAAGCCTCGGTGAGTGATGTCAGACAGATTTATTTGTATTTTTTTTGTACATAGGATTCAACTGTAAGGTCACTGCTTCAGTCATGGAACAGAGTGCAAAACCATTTTAATGGCTCTTCCACCCTACTCATATTTCAATCTCCGCATTAGAAACGGTCGAGCATTGACTATGAATCAATTTTGTGAATGTTTTTGCAATGTCCGTAACGGGATTACGAGGATTCGTATTCATGATGTTCATTCTTTTCCCTCCTCTACCTGATGGCTCTCTGTGGAGATGGTTGTCAGTGTTACAGTGGCCACCGCACGCATATCCAAATTTAGCCACTTGCTACGGTTGGTTGATCATTTTTGATGGTGCTTTGTTCCTGATGGGGGGTTACTATCAAAGTGAAGCAGAGCTAGCTTGGGCTGGTAAATGCATCTGTACCTACGTGTTTGCCATCTCCTTGTCTTCATCTTATTCCTCTGCTTCTTATTTCTGTCCTTTTCTTTTTCTATTTCAAGCAGCTTGCCCGTTACTGGGAGAGAAACGCCGGATGACTGCGAGGTCAGATTTTTACGTCTTTGTCAGGGGTGTTGCAGAGGCTACCCGTGAAGTGCTGCTGGAGCTGATGTATTACACCTCCTCAAAAATATATCTATATGTAGAGGTGTGGAGACGACCAAATCTGTGCTTGATCAGGTCAGCCTGCTCTGGGTTTCCCTCAAGATGTTTCTAGTGTTGGCACAGATTGTTTATTGTGAATAAGTTGACCTCTCTAATCCCCTGCTTCTTGATCACAGTTCACATAATTTTATTTTGTGGTCTACAGTAGTGATGCCATTTGCGGTGCAACACCTCACCTCACCTTCTCACCATCCATCTTTATCACAAAGTGAAGGAAAACACTGACTCGCTGATTATAGCTCAGTGGTTTCCTCTTTTTCAGTGGCTGGACAAATGTGTGATTTAGTGGAATTTCCAGAGCAAAGCCACTGTTCTCACTGCCACTCTCTACCATAGGGCACAGTGGGTGTGGTTTCCACTCTATTTAAATTTGGCACACAAAACACCAAGTGCCACCTGTTACAATGGCAATGGATGGCTCGGCGTGGCATTTAAACAAAACGCCACGTGTTCCGACAGCTTTGTAAGCAATACAGACTAATAAACACATATTTCACATGGTTTGCTGTGGCTGAATCCAAATTGAAAATGTACTCTACTGTCTCTGCCAACACTTGACATCTGTGAAAAGACCAAGCTAAAGTTTACTGCGACGTCTCCATGATGTGCTGCTATTGGATTATCAGCTGATAGAGATTCAAAGTCATACCTGCTGCCTACATTCCTCAAAGTGGGTTTCTCTGCCCTTGCCAGCCAGTGTCTACACAATTACTTTCAGTGTAAATGCTCGTCATAACCTGATAATGTACAAACGCATCCACCTAGTGTTGTTGTGGTGCTACAGCATTTAACAAAATTCATCTTAACAGACATAAGAATGAATCCGGCTTCAGGCATCTGCTTCTGTGTGTGTTTGTATATTTACATGTGTGTAAATCTGTTCATGCGCTCAAAAGGGATTTGTGCTCCAATATGACTGGCCATGTGTGGGTGTGCGGTCAAATGTATCTAAGTAGCCTTTGCAAAGCGAAGCCTGCTAGTTTGAAAGAGATGACATCATCTTATGTGAGAACATGACATAAACTATACTCTCTCCGACATTTCCCTTGCTGCAGTTTTCACCACAACTACATTACGTGTTGGCATGTGCTCCCTCGGCTAAGTCCGGCAACATGAGTCTACAGTATGTCACAATTATGACCCTATAGGCCAATTTAGGGTCTGTGCTCATTTCCAATTCTAAATTAATTAGATTTTTTCTTTCTAGAGTTTGAGAGATTTTTTAAATTATGCAATCTGTGAATTCCCTTATTTGATTTTCTGCATTTAAAAACATAAAAACATTTTATTTACTCTTCTTCTGTTCTTCTCCTTGACATCCGTTTCTCAAAATTAAAATGTCGCATCACCCTACCCTGTAAAATCTGAGTATCCGCTAGTTCTAATATATGAGAAACTGTACACAGACCACAGACCTGAGTGTGTGCGTATGGGTGTGTGTCCTGTAGTCTGCAGGTCCAGGGGCCTTGAAGGGAGCTGCAGTTCAATCCAAATGAATGGGGGCATTATGTAAGTCCTTACCACATCGAGAAATTATGTAAATGGATCCGTTGCTACACAACAATGCTCCTCCTGTCAAAACATAAACAACATTGTACAAATGGCCAAATGTTCACAATGTTGAAATATGATCAAATCCGCCCCAGGGGTGGTATACATGATTCTATGTACACACATTTGGGCTAGTTTACAAAAGGCTCCTCTTTGCAAATTTATGAATCATATCCCACTCCCATGAACGCTGGACACCCACAGACCTCCATGGAACACGTTAAGAATCATGTGTTATGAAGATTTATAAAGGGCTCAAGTAGTTCTTAAATGTTTGAAAAAGGACTCGATATAGGATTACGAGTAGCTGGTCTACTTAGCTCATCTTTAATACTGTAGGTGACGTGTGGAGGTCCAGCTGTGAGCCATCATCGAACACAGTGCTGTCCCACCTCATGCACCCTTTATGCGTCACTAGCTGTTTGAACTTCCCTGGCTGTTTTTATTTGGTTATGCATCTAAATCATCAGGGGTCAAGTAAACAGCTCTGTTGGAGGTAAACAGCCTGAGGGAAAGGCTTTCCTCTGGGGCTGAACTTCACACACAAACGCACACACACACACTCACACGTGTGTACATATACACCCTCGAATCTGGGTGCAGATCAAACTGCTCACGCCTATTTTGCACTTATCATTGCGGGTTCAACTCTGGGCTTTTCATGGGAAAGATCCCGTGTTGCTGCTGCAGTCGGTGAGATGATGTTTTCAAGGATTCGCGATGAACTCTGCTTCTCATCGCACACAGACACACACACATGCAACAACCACCTCCTCACCAGCTCAGAAAGAGGGGCAGAGAGTGAGAGTGAGGATCAAAGCCAGTGAGTGGGATGGATTCTCCGAAATGAATAGTGCTGGGGGATATTGCTTTAACCTTTGTCCAAAGCGTTGTGCACAGGGACCTCCCTGTTTGTTTTAACAGCTCCAAGTTAGCAATGCTCTCTCTAGCCGCAGAAGGTATCTAGGCTAACAAGACATATTCACTACATTTAGGCGGGTGTTTCATGTCACGAGAGCTTGTACTGTCCTGTCTGCTTCTCCCACTATGGATAACATAAGATACAAACCTGACAAGGAGCTTTTGTGGTCAGCATGATATTTTTGGCATTTAGTCAACATCGAGGGGTTTGATCATTTGCTGAGGCAGATGTACAGTAGTGTTTTATTTCAAGGGTAGATCAAAAGTCTCGTCATGCTGTGTCTAACCACAACTAGGATTATATTAGGATTTATTTGTTTTGGGCCTATCGGTTTCACAGGGAGGCCAGGCCATCAACAACTCTTCTCCGCCACTCCCTGTTTTCATCCAAATCTCACACGACTGTAGATGAATCTGGATGCACATCAGGCTGCTCATGACTGTTATGCGCTTATCACTGTGGGTGCAGCTCCGCTCTCGTTCTGGCGCTGAAAGGTCCCATGGTGTTGTATCGGAGCAGACCTCTGGATGATGTTGGGGAGACCTCTCATCACTGTCTGTGTAAACGCCCTCCCCTCCCATAAACACCCAGTAGAAGGATGTTTTGAGGCCACTCAAGCACACACACTCACAAGTGCCGGCTGTCATCTGGTGGACCAGAGGCTATGAGACTGTGTGTGTGGTACAAGCATTTTGAGTATTTGCATGTTTTGAATGACTCATTGAGTGAGAGTTTGCAATACTTCAGCTGCCTTTGACTACTTCAATACCTTTAGCCTTGAAGGATCGTCTACTTGCATGCTATGTTAATCATCATAAAACATGAAGGTCTTTATTAAATATTTCCCCACATGTGCGGCTTCCAGCGAAGATCTGTCTGTGAATCACAAAACATTTCTTGAAAATGATGTCCTTGTTTCATGTCACACACACACATAGCAGCTGACCTGTTTTGGGTAAAATAAATTAGGCGGGGAGCGGGATGGTGTGTACAAAGGAGAGTGAGGAGGGTCTGAGGACGCTAGTTAGAGTGGGTGGTTAGAATAACAATCTGTAAACGCGGCAAACACTCTCTCCTTGTGGCTGACTAAATTGGCTTCCCCCAACTCCTCTGTCCCACATGAAATGCTATGGGACATATTGAAGCCCTTAGTCCTCTCTCTGTCTTAGGAATAAGCAGCCCCTCTCTTCTGGACCTCCTTCCATCCTCTCAGCTCTCCCTCTACTGATGCCCAGCTGGGAAGAGACCGTGCAGAATGGGAAAGGAGGATAGCATTTGAGATGCATGTTTAGATATGTAGCAGGAAGAGTGAAAGAGATATAAACTGAATGCTGCACATCTATGGCAAACAGATAGAAAACTGCTATTTGACAAGCTGTTTGATTTCTGATCAATAATTACATTGAATATGCATTGATATGGAGGGTTTACTGTTCATACGAGGGTTTACTGTTCACTTCCTCCCTCTTATCTCCGTCCCTCAGGGGATGCTGTTTATGTCTGTGCTCATGACTTTTGTGACTTTAGTTTCTGAACACTAGACAGTTCATTGACTTGCCCTGTGTAAAGTTGCCTGAGTGGGAAACGATTTGTGGCTGAGGACATGTTCCAGGCGTTGATTTGTGCACATTCGGCACACGTGCACAACATCTATGTCCCCCCATAACATCTATATCCTATTATCTTCTCAAACAGTCTCAAACTGCTTTAACCTAACACAGCAATATGAAGACAGTTGGACTGGTTTCATACGGGACGGTCACCATCAACCTCGACCTGGTACTGAAACATAGTCCGATGCAAGGCAGGTCGTCGGTGTGTATTGGTGTGTTGGGTGTATGGTGAGGGGCCTGGGTAATAAGTCACCGAGGTCTCACACTCGTCTGAAAACAGCACAACAAGCCCCATATCGAGGGAGCTTTGAGAAGGAAATGAGCAATGAAGGAAAAGCACACAGCAGGAGCCGGAGGAGCCACATTTCCATATTAATAATATTGTTTTTCAAAGTAATCCAAACACTCTCAGGGGATTAGGGTAAGGGGGCAGGGAAAGAGAAGGAAGCAGGTAGATTATCTGTCCCTGTGCAAGTTTTGCACAATTCTTTTTTTTGGGGGGGGGGGGGTATGACTCAGTAGTGGCCTTGGTTATATAAAGACTGAAAGCTGAATGAAACACTATCTTTATGGCAGGGTTACAGCAAGAACTGGAACTGGTGCTTTGGCTGTAGCTAAAAAAACATCCTCAGCTCTGAGCTTGTCGTTTTCATTCAGACTCTTGTTTTCTTTCAGCTAAAAGCAAGCACCCCTGCCCAGAGAGCTGGCTAACATTGGACACACAGTCACACAATGTGTTCCTCGCTCTCTCACTGCCAAGCCCCACTCTGCTCGGGCTTCAAAAACAGCCAGAACCAGACACATGCCGCCACGGTACTGTACTAATGGTCATAACATTAGCCGATGAGGAAGAGACAATGCTCAAACACAATGCAAATAATGTGACGCAGACGTAGAGGCTGATGTGGTAGTAAATAGCAGTCTGGAGCTGTTTCAACAATAACAGCCCTCTGGAATCAGAGGAATATTAACAAACCCCCTAGATATCCCTCGTTGAGGGGATGTTTTTCTCCTCGGTCCATTGGGAAACACTGTTGTAGTGATGGGATAAGTTGTCACATTAAGCCAGTTGTGTACGACGTGGAGGTCCATCTTGCTTCAATTAAAAACTCCAACGCGTCTGGTTATGATTAGGGGTCCTGGCAAAACCAAGGTGATTCCTTTCTTAATGAAAACCACCAGAGAGGCTGAGCAGTGCTAAAAACTGGTTAACAAAGAATAATAGCTGAGTGAGGAAGGTATCTTGCTCTCATCCTCCTTCCCCTGCCGTTTCCTTCCTTCTGGCCTATATAGTCCACATGCCAGATGGACAGATCTAACCTTGGAGGGTTGCACAGGGTGATGGGATAGGGGGTAAAGGGTTTATGAAATCAATCCCTCTCCCCTAACACTTATTTATCCATTTTATTTCTGCATTTTTCTCCTCACTCCCTGCTTGCTTTTTCACTTCACTCTCCTTTCTCATTCCTTTGCTCTGTGAGGATTTCTGTGAATCTGGCATGTCTCAGCAGAAGCAGACTCATGTTTCCGCTCTGAGGGGCTGAAGGTTTACTGCAGAGCGGAGGCCTCTTTGCTGTAATTTGACGTTGAACCATCGCTTCCCCTCCCTGGCCACACAGTCACTAGTCACCTCATCCCTCATCTTGAGACCAATGGTATTTGTTATTTGCAAGCGCACTACATCTTATCTTACGACCTTGTCACTCCGTAAGTTCAAATTCCAGATAGATTGTAACCATAGATGCTGACTTAAAACAATTAGGCTTGTTGCTCGCGTTGAGTGTGACAGAGCTCTTCAGCCTGGAGTGGGGAGAGAGGAGCTGGGTGACTGACAGACAGTGACAGCATAATATATGCCTCTCTACTGTCATCTACGTCACAGAATACTCCAGTAGCCGCAAGTGTGCCTCTCACACTGGGACTTGGCCTGTGTGAAGCTCATGGAAATGTGTTGGTCACCAAGAGTGCAGGGATGCATAAAGTGAGTGGCGCCAAATGCAGAGAGAAACGTTTGATGGGAAAGACACACACCACGCTGTCTCCTCATAACACTGGGCGTTTCTGCGAATGTGGTCTGATCTAATGAGCGATTCAGCTGGTGACGCAGCGATTACCTCCTTTCATCTCATTTATTCTCTTATCTTTGATTGTCTCTTATTCCTTCATCTCTGTGATCAGGTCCTCTATGGGGCGGCCTATCTGTGTCTCATCCCCCGCTGCCTCAGAGGAAAGGAAGCCTGGAGGAGACAGGCCAGCAGATTCATTACGATGACGAATACACAGACAGACTCCATCTGATATACTTAAAGAGCATTTCCTGAAGATGTGCATTATGTTTTGTGCAAAAGACGAAAGTGGAAAGATCCATCTTACAAAGAAAAGATACAGTACGTTTTAATAGCAACCAATGAAAGCATTTCAAAATGTTTGTGACAATATTCAAATTTCAGTGTTATTTTAAAAACAAAGAACGATGCAGAATAAAACAATGATTCTAATTTCTTAACAAAGGACAATATGAAAAATTAAAAATCATACAGAGAATATTAGCAACAAATACAACATTTTGCTGCATCATACGCACATTATTCTGTGTTTTATCCATCACAGCTATGGTTTTCGCAGTAGCAGGCTTCCCCCCCTGCACTCAAAAAGCAACATGTTTTATGTAAACCTTCAGTCAAATAGCTCATCAGTTAACACATAAGACTTGATTTTTTTTTTCATCATTGTAGTTCTCCAGCCTGCACACAAGCTGCTTGATTGAGTCTTACTGCTCTCATCAACCCACCATATAGAACAGTGGACAGCAATTTCTATCAAACACGCTCAGACAAGTCAAGTGTTTGTTTCCTGTTAGCTTCATGAAACAGGAGAGTCAAGTCGAGAACTGGTGTGGTGGCTGGTGAGGAACGTTTAGCAGCTAACAAACTTAAGACTCAGATATCTTTCTGAGGGGATGGTTGAAACCAATGGATCAGATAAGATAATACTTTATTAGTCCCTCAGTGGGGAAATTGCGGTAGAATACAGAAACACTACACTTTTCAGTGCTATTGTTGTTCTGTGTCTGCTGGATGTGTACAGTAGGCAGCTGTTGGTTAACATGTTAGCCACAACCACCTGATAAGTATTTCTGCCCTCCAGTTGTCACAGTTTGGGCTGTTTTAACTAATATGCCCCTAAATCACATTCTTCAAAACTCTACTCCTGGTGCATAATAGAGAGCGAGGGAGAGGGAGCTGTCAGAAACACAAACATACTTATGAAGGCTTATAAAAATACTCTGAATAATTAGACTGAGGCCAATGGAGGTTGTTTTTGCATCAAGTGAAATATGTCTGCTGACATTTCAACCCGGGTGTCATAAAGCTTTCTGCCTGCTGCCAAAACCATACAGCAATTTCAAACCATTAGATGTTTGTCATAGGTACACCATAAATATAATGTTCTCTCGCCCTGTCAGTAAATAAAATAACTTTTATTTCACAGAATGTGTGTGGCTTCCCTTTCGGGGTAGGACCAGGTCAATCCATCTATTTCCTATAACTGTTTATTCCTATTCTCAATCACCGCCATGTTGGAGCCTATCTCAGCATGCATTAGGAAAAATGGACTGGCGAAACCCTCAGAGTTTCAAACCCTGAACCTACTGGCTGAGAGGACACAGCGCTCCCTTAAGTCAAGAGCGTTTAGCGTCAGTTTTAACATTTTTGAAGGTCATGGTTGTGTCTGTTACAACTGCACACACACACAAATATAAAAAGACCACGATTTTGCAAAATGTTTGCTTCATAATCACTTAAATATTTATCCAGAAATTGAGTTGGGAGACAAATGTTTTTGTGGAGAACCATCTAGTCTCACCTGTGGTGGCTACTCCTTTGTCAGAATCAGTTCAGCTTTTCTTGACATGGTGTCACAGTCCTGTTTGATTGCATATGTTTTTGCATTTGTTTTGAGTCATGTGTGTCCTGTGTTGGTTCTTTTTTTGTCATGCCCTTGGTTGTTTCCTCAGTGTGTTCAGTGTTTCC